>MJUT01033995.1:433786-462807 GCA_002080005.1 Gigantidas platifrons
AATCTCCAAATTACATAAAACAGACAACAAGCGATATCTCACTGAATATAATAATAATAATAATAATAATATATAATAAATAATATAATAATAAACAGTTATTAATAATAGTTATGGAGTTTGTGTTACTAGATCTTTAGTTTTAGTTATTAATAATAGTTATGGGGTTTTTGTTACTAGATCTTTAGTTTCATGTACATATGTTTATGTTTTGTAGATCGTTGTTTCTTCTTTTTCATTTGACCAATCTGTTGTCTGTCCTTAGATTTACGATTCTGATTACCCCTTTGGTATCTTGAAACTCGTCTTGTGTACATCTTAACACCATGGTATGAATAATTCCCACATAACAAACAAAAAAGTAATGCTATCTCAATGCATAGCATATCATAAAATATTCCTGAAATGAAAGATAAAAGAGCAAGACAATTCTTAATGACTTATCAATAGATGGAAGGAAGTTTAGAAAGACAACACGAAAACACAAGTCACATTTGGTGTAAATATCTTGACAAATGGTGGTCTCCAAGGAGAATGTGTTGTGTTTGATGAATTTCTTATTCATGACTAAAGGTGTTGTGTATTTAACTATTATTTACATTACTAGAATGTAGTGAGGAATCGAGAAAAAAAATTCCCGGAGGAGTTATTTTGAATCATTAAATACACACAGCACGTAAAAAAATTACTTGTTAAACATTTCATAGGTGTTAATATAGCGCTATGCATTGAAATAGTCTTTAAATATGATATGTCACGCAACAGTAAAATTATAGACAAAACTCTACAAATATTATATATATCACGGGTCTTTCGAATTAACTTATTTAAACAAACGGATTCTAATGATGAGTTTGTTTAAATATGTGCATGAGTAAGACTCGTAGTATATGTTTTGTAATAGAAAAGAAATTATTGACATCTTTAACTAAATGAACAATTATTACAAATTGTGTATTTACTGTATTGTACTAGTACCGTTATGATAAAACGAACGTTTTTCATTCCTGATATTTGGTGTTTAAAACCAATTTATAAACTTTTAAACAAAAACAAAACCCATTTTAGTATTAACTCTTTGCAAATATAATCTCACTTCCGACCTCCGTTTTTTTAGTCATAACCGCCATGATCGCATGTTAGTCACAGGAGTAATATCACTAAATAATCCCCATAGGATTCTATGTTAAATAAAATCTTTCGGTTAATATCCACGTTATTGAATTATAAACATTTACATAATGATGGTTATATTATTTAGTTTTTGGAATATATTGACTAAGAGCGCACACGTTGAATGGTCCAGTAGCATTAAATTAGAATATCTACGCTTTTATTACACTAATTACTTAAATATGATTGATTTCCGCGTAGAAACGATGTTCAGTTCGTCTTTACTCCCATTTGTTGGTAGGAGGGCTCATGTTTTGTTGATGTCATTTGTTTTTGTTTGTGCATAGTGGTGTCCAACACCTATTGGGTTGTGTTTTGTTTGTCTTCGTCTTGTGTACCCTATGTTGCCAGTTTCTCTGGATTGGCCATTTGTAATGGCCCTTTCAGTATTCTCTCACTTTTATTTGCATTGCATGTAAACTAAATTCAAAAATACTATATACTTTACAGTGCGTGTCTGTTAATGAGAAGAGTTGGAAGATACCAAAGTGGTAATCAGAATCCGTGAAGAAGGAAATAAAATTATACTGAACTAAAACAGCTTTATATATTAAGCATTTATACATTTCGTTAAATCAATTTTATATTAGTATTTTTTAACATCTTTGAGAACAATATTAAAATGAAATCGGCTTCACTATACTCATTTCAATCAATCCCATGCACCACTGTAACATAATATTACGTTCTTAAAATGTAGTATCTTCTCCACTGTACATACTCCAAGCCTACTATGTATCTTCCACTCCTCTTAATAGACAGATGAATGTAAATTGATCTATTATCATAAGCCATCTGTCTTTACGGTGATATAACGTCTTCGCGTTCACATAAACGTAATGAATTCAAGTCCATTATTGTTTGACTATGTATCATTTCAGCTGGAAGTGGCGTTATTAGTTACAACCCGTAGTCAGGTAGTAATTCATTACTTGATGGAATAGGAAACAGAGTATATTTACAAAATCTTTAAGAAATGGACGACAGAATTATTGCTAATGGTATTTATTTTCCTCATTGACTATAATGGACCTCACCTTCATTGATAAGAAACATTTTTATCTTACGACAATGTTGACGATCCACTTGTAATTCATCTTTCAATAGAATTGTCTCGCTTACATTTTGCTTTTTGATACTTTCTTATTACATTATGAAGCTTAAACAGTGATGGTTATCAATTCTATTAATATCACCAAAACGAGCAAAGACCGCTCATTTTTTACAGTTAAGATATCGTTTAACTATATACAGTTATTGTTGAATAAACCAATAAGTGAAGGCTTATACGAGTCTTTTTATGGGTTTAACCATAAATTGAGATGCATAACAATATCACAGCGCGAATGTGGATTTCGTCTGTAAATCGCGAAAATTTCCCGGTTTACAAATCAGCAATGAGAGGAGTATAATTCATTCCCATTTGAATTCCAACAATTTGAATGAAACACCTTATTGCCAAAACGAACAAAAGTGTGGTTTAGCAATCTTTTTATATAATTAATTTTGTCCTAACAAGTCCAAGTACAGTATTTATCTCCTTTATCATTACTAAAAAATATTTACATTCGCTACAACATACGTAATAACATCATGTTTAATAACAAGTTTTGTGATAGAATATTTGTTCGAGGTTGAAAAAAAAACAAAATTTTAAATTTTGTGTTATGTTTTGTAAACAATCTTGGCAAATATATGTTTGTTGCTGCAAAGAAATGCGATTTTCTTAAAACCAATATATTTATATGATGCTCCGGTGTTGTCTTTGTTGTTGTGTACATGTAAACATTATTATATATAATGTATGGTTTGTACATATTCATTATAGCAACTCTAACTTGATTGAAGAATAACGTATTAATTTTAATAAAATATCGCAGGCTTATGGTACACATATTAGTTTGTTGTAAAATGCATACAATGGGATGAAACTAATTCTGTCAAAACTTGCATTAATATTTAATCACGATAATTGTGGCTTATTACATTTAGTTGTGTGATGTGTAGTTGTCAACATGGTGTAATACTTGTAGTCTCAAATATTTCGAACTGGTGTGTTTTGATATTGTGGCTTTAGCCCCACTGACTGTATAAAATTACCACCAGATGTTCACAAGAGTGGCATTACGGAAGCCACCAATGGAACAGTTACTGGTATCCCTTCCGGAGTACCTGAGTTAACTCCCGGTTTTGTTTTTGTGGGGTTGTTGATTCTCAATCTTTATTTTCCTGTTCAGTGTCTTAAATGTCGTTGTTCTTTTTTTCCCTTGTCTTTCGATTTGCATCATCTGATTACCCTTTTGGTAATTTCAAGCATTCCTTCTTGATTGTTATGATATCTATGATCTGATTGTCATGATGTTTTCTTTCTCATTCACCATTTTAAGTGGAATTACATGGTCCAGTTAGTGGTGAATCGTGCTTTTTTTTTCTTGGATTATTCACATCGCTATGTAAAACACACAAATTACAAAACATAAAGGTTAATTAATTGCATAGGTGATAATAAAAAAATTGCTTTACAGCGATTGGCTAATATTACATACTATATAGAAGTATAAATGTTACTAATAATGAATGATTAACCAATATATGGCATACCAACACTATTCATAGAGCAATTATAATTTATCTTCATAAACTGTAATTAACCACGTTACGGTAGGAATTGAATGATTATGTACTAATAACCGTATATCTACCGTCCAAATGTTGACAAAAATCTTTAGCTTACATATCAACATTTGTCAATTAACAATAATTAATTGTCAAGGGAACACTTTAATATCATTAAACAGTTTTATAACGTAATGATTGTGATATCCGACTAACGCCTTGTGAACAGAATGTATTGATGGAATTGGGAACAAATCACGCACAGGAAAAACGAGAAAAAAATATGCATTCATTGGGGTCTATGATATAAGAATATGCAATGTGATTTGTCATACATTAACCCACGCTTGTACATCTTATACTGACAACATGAACAATGACAATATATTTAATGAAATATATACGTAATGTACTTTAACAATATATTAGAAGAACGCCTCGGTGGTGTAATAGTTCACGTAATCGCCTTAAAATGACGAAATACCGTTCATTTCATTCGACCCTTATTGTGGCAATCCATCGTCAGCAAATTTCAGTTGTTTTTTTTTGCTAAAAACAATTTTGAGTAAGTATGGTTTTGTGAGAGTGGGGATACTGTAGTCGAATGACAGATCTCCGTGATGGTCTATAATAAAGCAGACCCCAGTACCATCTGATCAAAAATAGCTTGTTCTCACCATCAAAGCTGAAAATTTGACAACACAACTTTAAATTACATTCAATCACTCTAGCAAGCAGAGGGGCGTAAATTAATTGGCCATTTAAGAGCTCTATGAATAGGAACAGGAGGCCTTGATTTAGGCTTTTATTATTTTGCAATACCTAAAGATTACACACTAGATAAACTTCATGACTGTTTTAATAAAATTTAATTAGTTGATGGTAATACACCTTATTTTTTTTATGAATTTGGAGGGATTACCTGACTGAATTCCTAAGCATTAGGTGGACAACTGTTTTATTTGATTAAAGTGAAAAGTGTGTTGGCACCACGAGGTAATCACAGAAGTCGTAATTCGACAGACAATACAATGACCATAAGACAGAGTACCGTACATAGTAACAAACAATTGTCGACAGAATACTACACAGAAAACTAAATATTGTACAGCTCACTATCCGTGGGCGAACTCAGGTGCTCCAGGCCTAGTATATATCTAAATGTCAGGAGTGTGGTGCCGAGTGGGTGCATTAAGTATGTTCGTCTGATTTTATGGACTAACACCACATGCAGTCTGACCGTCCTTGTTATCTCACAAAATAAGTACAGTTAAACCTACCTCAAAGGGCACCTCTATATAGCAAAGCAATGTCCATCATGTCTCATTCTTCCACTAAAAAATAGTGCATGTAATCTTAACATGTATATTTAAAGGGCAACTGCTCATAAAAGCCACATTTTTATGTTCCCTTAGTGGCCTTTACATACAGTCTTGACTGTATTACATTGTGATAAATGATGAAATATATAGGAATTTAAGCCAGACTTGCGACATCAGCTGTAAATTTCAGAAAGCAGTTTCTGATTGGACACAGGACAATACATCTTCACTGATATGCATGCTATGGAATAATAGGTCTTACTTACTGATGGGAATGCATACGTTTAGGGTTAGTTGGCTACCATGTCATATAACAGAGCTGAAGTTATAAATCATTTGCATCATGAAACCATGTACTGTCACATTTAGGTCGTTGATCATTGCACGGCTCTTTGAGCGTATTAAAACTGCAACCCAGATTTATGTGTGAACTATCTCGTATCTGCGTGTATTATTTCGTAGTTCTTAGCTGTTGAATACATTCTGGTATATAAACCATAAAGAGATCAAAGGAAAATAATGCATTCATGTTACAATAGCATATATACTGTTGTCAATAGAATCTTTAGTGAACATATAATGTTATAATATTAAACAATATCTTTCAGATATACAGCCAATGTTTTCCTCTGATACATAAATGTCTATTTTGATCATTTAAATTTGCATGACGCCATCTATTTCACCAACACACATTATGTGTAGATGCAATTGAGTTAAAATCAAACTGCATTACGTGGTTAGTCTCTGAGGATGTTGCTATCATTTTGAATAAGGCGGACATGTTTTTGTTATATAATATATTATGAAGAATTGCCTAATTCCGTCGGTGTTATAATTTCGAACGCAATATCATAGTGATCTGATATCTCTTACTCCTACACTTTACACCATTTATCTTCCTTGTGTAAATGAATTTTATCTTGACAAATATATGTTACTTAAAAGTCATTAAAATGTAGTTGATGAACTATCAGGAGATTAGGTTTCAAACGATAGATGTTCCCTGTTGACTTTCCAGGGCTGCATTGTACTAGTGTCAACAGTCATGTAATATTTCATTGTATAAGATGTAACTATCATATAGATAACCTTGGTAACGGGATATTGAATGTCTTCCTCTTATTACCAACCATTTATAAGAAAATTGTTTAAAATATATTGCAAGAAAATTTAACAAGAAAATTATCTGGGTATAAGTGAACATAATTTGATATCCAATTACAAAATCAAATATCAAGGAGTGACGCCTTTTTTCTACTGTTCTTCTTTTCATATTTAATACACGATGTTGATATTGTAACATGAATGCAATATTTCCCTTTGATCTGTTTATGGTTTATATACCAGAGTTTAAGCAACAGCCAAGAATTGTGAAATAAAACACGCAAATACGAGATATTGCACACTTTAAATCTGGGCTGTAGTTTTATTTATCTCAGAGAACCGTGCAATAATCAACGACCTCGATGTGATATTGCATGGCTTCATGTTACAAATTATTCATACCACGGTTTTCCCGAGATAAACGGTTGCACAATCTCACGCTTCAGGTTCGATTGTTTAATCGTTTAAGTCGGAAAACTGTGGTATAAATACTACTTAATAGTAAATATAAAATTGTACAGAACATATAAATGTTCACCACTGAATATTAAGTCTAATATTGCTTCGGTACTGTCATTGCTTTGCAAATACAATCACACCTGTAAATAAAGGGCACTCAGGGGAGCCTGAAAATGTGGCCTTTATGAGCAGTTGCCCTTTATATAGAGGTTAAATTTATATCTACTCTTTATTAACGGGAAATATGAGACTGCTGATTATAGACAACGATTTGCTATATAAAGGTGTCCTTTAAAGGCAGATCTGACTGTATATTTATGCTTGAAATATGCATTTTCTAAATAACGTAATTTGCTACAATAAGGGTGGTAAAAAAATTACCGAACACCGAGCAATCTTCCAAAGGGAAAGGCAAAACTCATACATCAACAAACAGACAAAATCAGTCAACAACCAGAAAACTGGGAAAACCGCAATGGCCCTGACTTGGTACAAGCATTTCTAAGGACTATCTTCCTCGGGCATAGACAACCTTATCAGATATTGTCTATCTTGTTTATGTTCTTTGGCGTATGTGTTCCCAAAGACTCTTACATTATTTGCATTTCCAATAATTTGACTATGAGTGGTACCTGATGAAGGTTATTTCTGAAACGCGTTGTCTGCCCTAAACGAGATATATAATTTGTGAAATTAAATTATTCAATTTTTATTTATGGATTTGTTGGCTAGATTTTGAAGAGTGCCTTTCACAGCTGAAGCTTGATGAGTTCGCCTTTGGGTTTTTGGAGAGGTATATTCGATATGAATATAGTCGATGGTTTTCGTGGACTACTCTGTCTTGCTAAACAAAGAAAACAATAACATACTCACAACCATAATTTAATTTAGATTTTGATTCCTCTTGTTATTTTCGTTTCCTCCAAAATAAAAATTCCTGGCATGACTGGATTAATATTTAATTCTAAGGTGAAGATAAAACGCATTACTCCTAACCATTTAAAGTTTGACGAAGGAATATATGCCATAGATAAATAGAATATAATTTGTTTACAATCATTTGATATTAATGTTTTCGTTTGAACATGTCAACATTGGCCACAGTGTTCAAAACAGTAAAGAATGTTGATCTAAACAAAAACAAATAATAACGTTAGCAATGGAAGTTCGCTCCAACAAAAAACGAGAATTGAATCAAATCGTTCTACTAGTAAAATTACATACACAGTACTGTGATCAAATGTCTGTATGATATCCGATTTTTAAATATATCTCGTCGTGGTATCGCATGGTAGTTGGATTTATATGCAACAAGTCCCTATCACCACTTATGTTGTTTAGTTTTATGTGTGATATTTGGTATATTCTTGTTTGTCCTTTCGTCTTTTTTTTTTCTTTTGGTCATTGTGTTGTCTGTCTTTCATTGATTTACGGACTCTGATTCCTCCTTGGGTATCTTCAAACTCTTCTTGTGAGTTCGAATATCGCTTATGTACTGCATTTTCAGTTTGTTCCTGCAATGCATTTCCTTCTTAAAATTTATGTCAATGTTATTCTAATATTAAACGAAAGATGTTTCATAAATCATTCATCAGCTGCAGTTTAAATAGGCTAACAGCATACAATGGAGATTGGCATCGGCCTTGGCGATTGTTCTGTTATTTCATTACAATCAAATGGATACTCTCATGGGTGGCACGTTACTTAACCAAATCAGTCACTTGTCATAGAACTATTTACTTATCTGGTAAATCTTAAGAGAATAAATGTGGAGTGAATCGGTTTCTTCTTCCAAATGTAGCAGAAAGCAAACATAGCTGACGTCTTTTAATGTCAGTTGCAGACACTGATAATAACTTTATCTTTGATGTCTCGGGAATTGACGAAAAATTTTCAATTTCTAAACCACAATCTATGGTAACCTTTTCTTTAACCTAATGGAAATGGAATTAACAGACAACATCTCAACAGAATACATTTTCTGATTTTCTGATTTTCAGCAAATCAGATATAACATACATTTTATTTTGAGATATTATATAATGGACTTCGATATATCAGATTACACACACAGTCGTGCATACGATTGAGTCAATATGTAATGTCACATGCACTAAGATATCTCAGAGTATACACACAGTCGTACATACATATTGGGTCACGTTTGTTTTTCTGCTGTCTTTAAAATCAAATGACTGCTGAATTCGAAATAGCCAGCTGGAAACTACACTACAGAAATATAGACATAATCTGAAATTGAAATACGTTTAGATAATGTATAAATAATTGTAGTATGTCTTGTTTAGATATTATTATTATTGTTTTTTATATATTATGTACACACAATAGCATAGCTTCCACTAATATGTTAAAATTAATGTGAATGTTGACATAACTTTACGAGAATATAACAAACTACCTATTGAGTGACGTGGTCCTAACAGAAAAAACGACTCGTATGCTTGACAGCAGATCGGTGTTAAAGCGTTTATGTACACATACCAGTAATGTTTACACGGGTGTAAAAATCAAATCATAATTCACGATGAAATTATTTTTGCAACGTTATGTTGTTGATATAATTTGAATGCATCAAGCACATTTCATTACGCATTTTATCATCTAGACAATTGACTCTAAAAACATTTTGAGTTGAAGAGAAGCGGGGTTGATTAATTCATTCATCTCTGTGGGACTGACATTGAAACGTATTTGCAATGTGCATCGTTATATACGTCATCAAATAATGCAGTTAAGGAATATTGTCTTTTTCATTAATTTACATCTCCGTTGAGTCGGTTTAAAGAGAAATAAAAGATTGGCATTGCATTGCAGAAACAAAAGTGGTAAAATATATAATTTTCTTGCACAAATAGCATAAATTTCCCACGTGTGTTATTCTGTCTGACATTAGACACTATATATAGGGGGTTAGTATATTGGAACATACAGCATGACGTAACGTGGTTACTTGATCAGGTCAGTCTGATAAAGAGACATGGGACACACACGAGAAAAAAAAATATCCACCAATTAAATTCAAAGCCATACACAAATCTAAGACTCCTACATTTATGTGTTTAAAAGGGATGTGTCATAAATGCTGGCACATCTAATTATAGCGTGTTCTTTCAAGTTTGAATAAACCGTCCATTACCTCTCTGACCGCATCGGTGTTATAATGGCTAGAGTGCTCGCCTCAAGTGTTGTACATCGAGGGTTCCAACCTCCGTCGGGACAAACCAAAGACTATTCAACTGGTATTTGTTGCTTCTCCGCTGAGCACGCTGACCATTGTTTTATCGAACTAACACTATCAAAATACAACTAGGCCTGGTGTTTTAGTACAAAGCGGACATCATTATTATATCATCTAATTGAACTTGTTCTTGCCATGATATAGCCGAAAAAGTGTTCATTTGGCGTTAAACACTAATCACTCACTCACACCAATCCCACTATGAGTAGACTTATATGTCAACTTGTGAACTATTGAACTGACACTATGAATATAAATCCAACAACGAGAGATGAAAAGTACACATCCCACCAATACATCATCGGAAAATAAGTTATTCTACATCACTTGGGTCAAATAACAATCTGTCACTTAATAACTCACATCTGATTTGCTATTCTGATAATCATCAAAAGATTAATAATACGTGTATTGAGCGATCTCTTGTCTGTCTTTCATATAGGGTTTCTGTTGTTTAATATATTATTATTATTATTCATAAGACGTTTGAGGACTGCATTCTTAGTTACATCCATAACCTGTCGATGTCAGTATATATCACTTTTCAGACTTTTGTGTTGTCCTATTGTTTCTCTTTACGTTCATGGTTCTGTGCTGCGATGTCCGTTACGATTTCTGCATGAAAACGATGCTCTGTTCGTATTTACCACCAGGAGGGCTCATGTCTTATAATTTGTTTTGTGTATGTTTGCGTATAGTGATGCCCAACATTTTGTTCTATTAAATGACTGTACGTTCTGTGTTCTGTGTTGTGATGTCCGCATAAAAACGATGTTTGATTCGTTTATACCTCCAGTGGTTTGTAGGAGGGTGCCTGTCTTATTTACGTTATCATAAAAACGATGTTTGATTCGTTTATACCTCCAGTGGTTTGTAGGAGGGTGCCTGTCTTATTTACGTTATTTCTGTTTGTTTGGCCCGTCTTTTCCTCCAGTTGTTTGTAGGAGGGTGCCTGTCTTATTTACGTTATTTGTGTTTGTTTGGCCCGTCTTTTCCTCCAGTGGTTTGTAGGAGGGTGCCTGTCTTATTTACGTTATTTGTGTTTGTGTATAGTGATGTACAACATATATTGTGCTGCTTTTTTATTTTGTTTGTCTTCGTCTTGTATCTTGTTTGCCCAATGTTGTTAGTTTCTCTGGATTTTCCATTCATGATTGTCCCTTCGGTTTTCTTTAACGTTTACCTTAAGCGGGAAGGAATGAACGGAAAAAGAAACCAAACATAAATTATATAAGATTGTGGTTATTTAAAACAATCGGTGAAACAAAATATTGTTTTATCTTTATAGTCGCACAGATGGTTGAAAACAATTAGGATTTTTATGGATTTTAAGAAACCCATAGAGTTGATATGTTCATGTTCAACGAGATTATGTCATATTGTTAATAGTTATGATGTAATGAATACTAAATATTATTAAGCAATTGCAACTGGTTATGGCAATATATAAACATACGTCTGTTTAGTTCAAATCATGTAATTAATACACGAAGTCGTGCACTTATTTTTGACGAGCGATCAAGTTGATGTATGAAAGTGGGTTGAACTCCAATGGAATGATACTAGTATCATATATTTGGTTCAGTTAAGTCTGTATTTATATTAATAGAAATATTTCACATTCATGACTAGAAATAGCTTGGTTTTTAATAGTCTCTAAAAAAATATTAAAATGTATTGGCAAGCAAGATCGGAAATTAAGAAAAAGGGTTGTATTTTATAATTAAAGTTGTAAACTGTGTAATCTTAATTGCTAATAAATTGTCGATTTCTTTTACGTCTGTGTTTAATTACTCGAATCATGGTCATAAAAACTCTTGTAATAGACATAACAAAGCAGAACTATTATTCCTGCCATAACTTACCATATAGGCGGGGGAGCAGTTCAAACAAATACATTAATACTTAATGATAGGAACAATTTAAAAGTATGACATTAGTTTTCTGTGATAACTTCTGCGCTTTTTTAATTGATAATAATGATTTACACTTACGATGTTTCACCTCCTCCGTGTATTTGGCACTTGTCTTCATCGTTTAGAAGGAGTCAATTTATCCTCATTATTATAGTATACAATGAAAGGTTACCGCCATACATGTAGCTAAGATCTCTTTATTGTGTCTATTGATATGTTTACTACCTACATTCTCTGTACATAGGTGGGTGGATATCATAATATTTATCTATTCACCATTATACATGTAGTATACAAATGAAACAAATATTATAGTTGAAATAAGCATGGAAGGGATTAAAACCAATATCCACATTTAAATGTACCCTTCTATAGTATGTATTAGTTACAAATGATTGTCATTACCTCCCCTTTTAAGTTGGTTGGTTGTTTGGTTTGGTTTATTGAGTTTAGCACCATTTTCACAAATATTTCAGCTATATCGTGAAGGTCAGTTTTATTGGTGGCGTATCCGGAGAAAACCACCGACCTGCCGCAAGTCACTGATGTTGTATCGAGTACACCTCGCCTGAGCAGACATCGAACTCACAACGTTAGTGATGATAGGTACTGAATGCATAGGCAGTTGTAAATCCAACTACCATACGATCACAACCAAGAAGGTTCCTCTATTCTTTTCATTATGCAATCTTCAGTTAAAAGTCCAGTTTAAAACCCCAAACTCTAATCAACATTATTCACTAATATAACAGTATGATTGAACTTAATGACCCAGAATAATAGTATATGCTACAATGGTAAGCTATTAACAATTTTTGCAAAAGTCTATGTTTTTCCTTAGTTGAAACCTTGTAACTTTAATCAACATTATTCACTAATATAACAGTATTATTCAACTTAATGACCCAGAATAATAGTATATGCTACAATGGTAAGCTATTAACAATTTTTGCAAAAGTCTATGTTTTCCTTAGTTGAAACCTTGTAACTTTAATCAACATTATTCACTAATATAACAGTATTATTCAACTTAATGACCCAGAATAATAGTATATGCTACAATGGTAAGCTATTAACAATTTTTGCTAGTATATGCTACAATGGTACATTGTAAGCTATTAAAAGTTTTTATAACAGTCAATATTTTTCCTTAGTTGAAAGTTTGTGACTTTAATCAACATTATTCACTAATATAACAATATTAATACTATTCTACTTAATAATCCAGAGTAAAGAATTAACAACCTACAATTGTAAGATACAAATGTTTGTTTAATAGTTTATGTCTTTTTGTTCTCTTAAATTGAAAGTTGGTAACTTTAATTAACATTATGCACTAATATAACAGTATTATTCAACTTAATGACCCAGAGTAAAGAATTATCAAGTGCATGTATTTTCATAATTCTAATCCTAAGTGCACTTTGTCAATAAGAAAACTCTATCAGTAGAATGCGATTTATGTTTCATAAATCAAAGACATTGATATTTCATGTGTCACTTTATTAATTTTGATATTCAGTGATTCTTAATTAAAATGTCACAATTAAAAGCGAATTACGCTGTCAAAAAGGTGGCTTTAGTCAGCAGAAGTATCAAATATGATAGTTCGCTCTTTAAAGTAATCATATTTTACATATTATATATCCTTGCATGCAATCAGTGCCTATCAGCACTAAAGTTGTAACTTTTTATTATTTTCTATAGTTTTTTCCTACTTCATCATGTCCATTTCAAAGCTTCAATGTTATATTAACGAAATGATCCGTTCGTATAATAGGTGAGTGGGCTAGGTCGTGATCGCTTAGTTGTTGGATTTACCACTACCTATGCAATCAATGCTTATCACCACTAATGATGTGAATTCGAAGAACACTCATGGTGAAGTGTACTCGATACAACATTATGTGATAAAGTGTGTCAGTGCCTTGAGACAGGTCGGTGTTTTTCTCGAGGTTCTCCGGTTTCCCCACCAATAAATCTGGCTGCCACGATATATCTGTAATATTGTTGAAAATGACATTAAATACCATAACCCCTAACCTTAGATCCTTACATTTCAATCAGTTTATCCTTGTGTGATAAACTTTGTCAAGCAAAGATTCATTTTTTGACATAATAAAAACGCAAACTACAATAGCTAACAAAAATAGACATTGCTTTTATGAAACGATATATGTGATATTATATATGTATTATATAAAACATTTTACATATATATATATATACTGAAACTTAAACCAAGCAGAGTTGGAATTAGATTTTTGTTATTCCCTTGACAGGATTTGAAATCACACCATTGATACACTGCAGCACCAATCGCTTAGCCTTATGTCCAGCGCCCTAGACTACTCGACCACATCCGCTATATAAAAATATAGCTTCAATAATCCAAGATGTTACCTTGTCTCATAAGGAAAATCTAGAGATAGACATACATGCAAGACATGTGTCTAGGCGTGTGTAGATGGTACATATAAATATTCAATTTTTGTGATGATAGGCACTGATTGCATAGGTAATTGTAAATCCAACTACCATACGATCATGACCATGACGACCCTCATAAACGACATAGGAAACATTCTAGTCGACACAACATATCAAAGACAATCCTATAATTTCAAGACTCTAGGTCAGAGCTATATTATTGCTTTTATATTAATGAATATAAGTTTTTTATATGAATAATATTAAGAAATAGATTAAAGGCTGTCTGATAGTGTCTGTATTTACAATATTATTTAACTTGTTTTTATACTTCATCATTATATAATAACAAAGTAACTTGTTTTCGTAATAGCTAAAAATGTATTCACTTGGCGTTGAACAACACTGAATCACTCACTAGATTATGTTGCTTGACCTTTAAGTTTGTATCGTTGCCGGGTTGTTTCTGCATCCGTATCGTCCATTTACTTGGCTTTCTTTTCTGACTTTGATACCCCCGCGATCGTATAACAAAGAACTTATTTGATACAAAATAGGCATCACATCCCGCGAACAAGTCGATATACCGATAGCTACATGCATTGGCAAGAAGTAATAATTACTTCAAGCGTATTTTATGATGGAGAAATCATGTGATTACAACATTTTGTTAAGGATATCAACATGTGTTCGATTATTTTACACAGCCAACTATATAGCAATTTATATCTTTGTATTTACCGTACTAAGTGCTAATCATTTTGCAACGGAGTGGGACATCTAATTTTGATAAAAAAATAAAAATCACGATATCGACTTAAAAGATAAATTCGTATTCACTGATGAATTTAACCTACTTCGTAAATGTCAAAGTAAAACATTGTAAGATGAAACATGACGCTAGCGCAAGAATAGGTGGACGGCCAATATAAGTATACTAAGTACTATTACGACAACTACATACAAATCAATAGAAGATTCGAGACAAAATATCAAGAGTTTCAATATAATAATTTTACAATAGGGGGAATAGAATTAGAAATCTGTACCAACGGTTTGTCTCAGACAGTCTGAGTACATTTAAGATCTACAGTTTATCAAGTGTTGATTTTATTGAAGTCTGATGTGACCACGAGGGATTCAAGCTTAAGCCTATGTGTGCGATATTTATGCTTTGTTCTGTTTTGTTCTTTTGGGTACTTAAAAACTTTGTTTTTGCGCTTGTGATTTTTTTTTTCAAATTTGGATTTAGAACACTTATTACTTCAAATTTGAAATTTACATTTGCTTTAACTTATACAAGGAATAAGGGTAATATCAAAATTACCGAACTCCGAACAATATTCCAACGGGAAAGTCAAAACTCATAAGTACATATTCAAGACTGCTGGCCTGAAAAGAAATATATTTTACTTTAAATAGCGAATATAATGTACCTACGTACTACTTTTTCAAAATCTACAAACGTGATCCTTTTGTGTAAGGACCGTGGCATTCTCTAAACACGACATCGGCTATCATCAATCATCATGCTTCCGTATTATAAACTGACAAATTCTTAACGAAAGACACCCCCTATCGACCATCTAAGGGTGTGCTGAGAAGGTCAGTGGGATGATCCCTGACTAATTCTGATCATTACATACAGTCAGACGGAGAAAAAAGATATTAAACTTGCATGGAGCCGATCATAGTTCTTTGAATAAACATTGAGAATTATGATGGATAATGCAGAGAAACTGGCAACTGGACACCACTATACAAAAACAAACCCAAATAACGTAAATAAGACATGATAACTGGAGGTAAAGACGAACCGAACATCGTTTTTATGCTTACAATGTTTACGGTTTTCCAATCTAGACTATAATTAATCCAACTTACGAGTGTTCGTATTGTCTGTCTAGCAAGCATACATGAAGTGTTTGTGTATTGTGTTTTTTTTGCAATATTTTATATAAGAAACAAATAAATAAAGGTAATAACAAAATTACCGAACACAGAGCAATCTTCCAAAGGNNTAAACAGACAAAATCAGTCAACAACCGGGAAACTGGAAAACCGCAATGGTCCTGACTTGGTACAGGCATTTCTAAAGATGCATTTCTAAAGATTATTATCTTGTATGTCTTTACTCATACTTAAGCCAACTGACGAGTTTTGTCTAGCGAATGTAGATGAAGTGTTTGTATATATTGTGTCTATATTTCCATATATTTTTTTCATAGCAATAGATAAGAAACAAATAAAACAATCCTTGGTTATTTTTTATGTCTTCTCTTAACAGTTTTATTTCTGTTTGCAGGGTAACATTGAGGACTACAGATTCATGAAAACATTATTAGAGGTCTTCTATAAAAGCCAATTAGAACAACTTCACGAACAGGAAGCCTTTATTGCACAACAAGTGGATATTCTCAACGACCAGAGAGAGAGTGTACGAGCCAAAAAGAGAAGCCACGTACAGTGCCTTGTTAATGTCGTAGCTTGTTACAAAAGGCGCAAGTAGATAATGAGAGATGCTGTTATAAGGCAACGACATTTTTTTTGGTGTAACTAACAAACAATTGTTCTAATGACATCATCATACAAAGGAATGGCAGAAGATGTTTTAGTGAGGAACTATTTGAGATATGATATCAAAGCACTGTGAATACTGTTTGGTTTTATATTGTACATTTTTTTCTTAAAATGATATTGTTGTGTAAAAATGTATAAATATTTACTTTGAATGATTAAATAACATGTTAAGTACACCAAATGAGGGTTGATTTTTTTCTTTACATATGTTAAACAACTACCTTAATATAGAAATGTCATCAGACACATATTTAACAACAGAGGAGCAAAATGTATTTTTATATAAGGAAACACTGTATTTGATCACAATTTCATAACAATTAGACAAAAACAAATGTAAATTGTTCATTTGTTTAATAATTTTTCAGCTATGTTTTACAATTAGGAAATAAGAATAAAAGTTACCACTAGTATACATATATCTGTTTTCATTTTTTCTTAGGTATTGCACCAGAGACTATAAAACTGGTATATGTTGCTTCTCCGCTAAGCACACAGAATTAAGGAGAAAAAGCAAGTACTGGTGGGCTCGGAATCAAGATAATGTGTCCGAGTGCGGTGACATGTCTATCCGCGTACTGTTGTTTCAGTGCGCTAGCACTATGAAAATCCAACTCAGTGTGTTGGTCTATTACAAAGTGGATCTCATCATCATCTCATTGACAATTAACTTGTTTTCGCCATTATATAGCTGACAAATTGCTGAGTTGGTGCTACACTTAAATCACTCACTCCCTCTTATGCATTGCGCAACCCATCAGCAAGACAAAATGAATCAATATTTCTTAAAATGGAGAATTCTTGTTATCTACTCAATATTAGATCATGAAAAGTTTGAAGATGCCACAAGATAACCAGAAGTCATAAATTGTACAGACAATACAGTCACCAAAAGGAACAGGACAAAATGCTAAACTATTATCTATAACGTATTACACAGAAAACCAAGAATCGAACAACATAAATCCCACTAAAAACCGTGGGTTAACTCAGGTACCCCGTAAAGGTAAGAAGTTCCTCAGCCACTAGCGACAAATCACACTTCACAAAAATATAGAACTGCCTATAACAATCAGAGCCTATCGTCACTAGCTCTAATCCCGCTCATGGCGAGGTGTACTCAATACAACATTATGTGATACACTTTGTCAGTGACTTGCGGCAGGTCGGTGGTTTTCTCCGGATACTCCGGTGTCCTCCACCAATAAATCTGAACGCCACAATATACAGAAATATTGGTTAAAGTGGCGTTAAACACCATAACCATAATCCTTAGGTATCTCTAAATCTAAACAAACTGATCTGACATGTTCATCGACAACCATCAATAAATTGCATAAGTTTATCTTTCGCATTGTTTTCATATCAGAAATGTTTTAATAACCATCCCATGTGAGGACAATTAGCAAAATATTCATGCAGATTCGATTGTCGCTATCATTATTTAGTTGACTCGTATGGAATTTCAGTGCCTGAACTGATCCCTTCATTAGATTTGGGAATTAGGATTTCACAAAAAAAAACTGCTATATTTGATAATATCTCCGGTGACGCTTAAGCTCAATTTCTAGATTTTTCGGGAGTTGGACTTCTCACATGTTATATAGTGTAGTTTGTTTTGTTTTACTCTGTAGTACTCTGTACTGTTTTAGCTCTAGGTTATCAATATCATTGGAGATCACAAAGTGAAGTAGCAATTGGCATTATCTAATGTTCCAATATTCACACATTTCTGGTTAACCGATATTCTACTTTATCAGAACTTCTATGTCATCTTCTGTCATCGAATCTCTGACGAATGGTATCTAAAATGTGAAAGGAACAAGTCATATTTATTTATTGATTGACAATTTAAGAGTTAAATAGATTTGTGAGATATTTAACCACGATTTGTATACCTTTCAAAATATCTTTAAAAATACTGTTTAATTAACTTCATTACTTTGTACATGCCGATATCTTCTCGTGCGTACATTATAGTATATAGTTTTGATTTGTTTTGATATACAGAATTTTCTGAACAAATATGTTGTATACTACTTGCTAGAAAAGAAACGTTAGATAAATCCGAAGGGGCAATGAAGAATGGACAATCCCGAAACATTGACAATCAAGAATGGACAATCCCGAAACATTGGCAATATTGGGCACACAAAACGCAGTACGAAGACAAACAAAGCACAAAAACACAATACATACACGGAAAACTAAACAGATGAGCAACACGGACCTAACCAAAAACCGGGAGTGAACCCGTGGGCTCATGGAGGGTAAGCAGACTTCTCACTTGTTTAGCTTGCTCCCCTTTTAGATTGATATGTCGTCGGAGATATGGAGAAACCACATTACGGGCCACATGCGAGTGACTCCAGGTGCCATCATATGAAAATGGTAATTGCGAGACTATGAAAGCATTACTAAACTGCTTTGCATGCTACAAGCAATCTAATTGGCATATAAAGGTCATATCTGAATTTATCATATCATTATATACATGAGATAAGGTCACTCACACGTGACTTGTAATGGGGATTCCTAAGATCTCACACGCCGTAACATATATCAGTATAGGGGGAATAGTGACTGATCTGATTTCAATCATAATGTAGAAACTACAGCCTAGTGTTTCTCGGTTCTTGGATATAAATTGGCATCAGTACAGGGGTGAGGACAGTGACTGATCTGATTTTAATTAGACTGTAGAAAGTACAGCCTAATTTTTCTCGGTTCTTGGATATAAATGGACATACAAGTAGAAAGCTTGACAAGTTCGTAGTCGCTTCTGAAAGTGGTTTAAGGTACTCGAAATACTCCATGCCCCTGCAATTCCAAATACAGCTTAGCATGTCAGTTCTCAATAGATATCCCGTTGATACTTACCACTTAAATAACACTATATGACATCGTGAACATTTATAATCTAGCTTTATCCCTATCCCAAGTTTATCAACACATCATCTGTCTGATATTTAAATAAACGTTAGAGAATACCGAAGGAGCAATCAAAAATGGAACATCCAGAGAAACTGGCAACATAGAGCATACAAGACGAAGATAAGAAAAGCAAAAACACAACACAATATGTGTTGGACACCACTATACGCAAACAAATACAAATAAGACGCGATCCCTCCTAGACACAACTGGAGTTAAAGAAGAACCGAACATCGTTTTAGTCGGAAATATTAACGTTTCCAATCATTAAAATGGATAGAGTTAACCATTGGTAAGCTTTATTTTAACAATATTATTGATCCATATTGTCATATGGCCTCATATTAAATTATATTGACAGACCTATATTTAGGATCATGTTACTCTCACTAATCCAAAATCTAAGATGAATGTATCGGGGTAAAATTAAAATTTAACGATATTTCATGAGAAACCACAAAACCAAACATTCAAAGGATTGACTGTCGCATCATTCTTGAAAAAGTGTGATATTGATTATGTTCTGTAGTCTGATATGAGTTTTACATTTATATTTCCTGTTCTGTAGTCTGATATGAGTTTTACATTGATATTTCCTGTTCTGTAGTTTGATACGAGTTTTACATTTATATTTCCTGTTCTGTAGTCTGATATGAGTTTTACATTGATATTTCCTGTTCTGTAGTTTGATATGAGTTTTACATTTATATTTCCTGTTCTGTAGTCTGATATGAGTTTTACATTTATATTTCCAGTTCTGGAGTCTGATATGAGTTTTACATTTATATATCCAAATATAATAAAACATTATATCCAAACACCACTGGGAATGGTATTTGGAAGAAATAAAAAAAAACAGATAGACCTTCGAATAGTTCGAAGACTGAATTGAACTTTAATCATTTTTTCATGAACAACTTTTATGTTATAAAAGTAACACGATGGGTAACACATGTGAGCAGGAACTCCTGGGTTAACCCCCGAATTTTAGTTGGTTCGTATAGCTGGATCTTTCGTTTTCAGTGTAGTGTTTTGTATGTTATTGTTTGTCCGTTTGTTTTTCTTTTGGTCATTGTGTTGTCTGTCTTTCCTCGATTTACCACTTCTGAAATTCATTGGTATCTTCAAACTTTTCCTATGTATAATCGTAACAGATTGTGGCTACCCAATTTAAGCCTTTTGGTTATAATGCTCCCATTGACTTGTAAGTTATTTAGTTTTCCAACTTTGAGTGTACCTGATGAAACTTATTCCAGTAACCTGTCATGTGCGATAAATTAGAACTGGTTGTGGTGTTTTAACTCCTCTTTCAGCAATGTTTCAGTCATATCGTGGCGGTCCGTATTTATTTGGATATCAGTACCCGGAGAAAACCACCGACCTGCCGCTAGTCAATGACAAATTTTATCACCTAATGTTGTATTGAGTACACATCGCAGTGAGCGGGATTAGAGCTAGTGGTGATAGGCTCTGATTGTTATAGGCATATATATATATCTGTGTTTTTATCATTATGGATTAATACGATTATTTATGACTTACCATAGCTAATTGATGGTGTTTGCATTGTATTCCGCCATCAACTATTTAACTGGTTATATTTATATTGTTCGACGACAAATATCACTTTTGTTTGAACTTGTTCTATGTTCTACGTTTTGTACAAGCTATATCGTTCTACGACTTTAGCCATAGGTAACCTTTGCCGATTTTTGGATATTCACATGAAGCAATTTGACTTACTTGCTCCCAAAGACTTTACAAATATTTTAACTTTGAGTGTACCTAGTGATGATTATTCTAGAAGTTCATCGTGCGTACTAATTTGGATATCATCGTGCGTACTAATTTGGATATCATCGTGCGTACTAATTTGGATATCACTGTGCGTACTAATTTGGATATCATCGTGCGTACTAATTTGGATATCATCGTGCGTACTAATTTGGATATCTATATTTGTATTAATACAGTCAACGACAGATCATCTAATCTTAAAGAAAACAGTTTCCTTATTGGTCATAATTTGGACGTTGCAGTTTTTGTGTTTAGCCTTGTATTTATTGTATGGTATAAGTAAAACATTACGTGCGTCTTTTCATCGCAAGCTACTAATATTACTTATATTTGTAATATCTATATATATATGCCTAGCATTCGAAGTGTATTTCATGAAGGTCATACCAGAAAGGCGTCGTGCGCACTAAATCTGCGTTTTTAATTCATCAAGGAAGTCATGAAATTAATTAACCGACCATTGCAAATAAAGCTTAAATATATATATATTGATTGACTTGTTTGACTTTTAACGAATTGTAGCCCAGCTATATACATGACCAGTGCATGTTTACAAATAGTAAATCACAGCAAAAGGTGGTACTATAATCGACCTATTGACGGATGCGTTGATGCCGTCAAGTATAACATATGATCGACCTATTGACGGACATGTTGATCCCGTCAAGTACAACGAACGATGATAGATATTGTATTAAATGTTTGTCTATTAATAGCTAAGCTGATTGTCATTAGGTGCTGCTGCAAGTTGAATGCAGAGGACACTCATTTACGTAAATATCTTGTCATAACGAAAAAAAAATCGGTTCGATTTATCTCCTAGGATCCATCAGTAGGGTTGGTTTGCGCAATAAATTCCTCTATAATGTATTGCCTTACCAGTAAAAAAATATGCATCGTCCATCACTACATGAATCAAAACAATCGGTAAAATAGTTTGTCTGTTCCTCTTTAACTGTAGATAACATGTATAGCACAAAATACAGAGAAAAGTACAAAGAAATCACTATGCCAAAACGTACTATTATACAGAATATAATTAGGAACAATCAGTACATAAGAGCGACGGGGATACAAGGCTATTTAAAGTCCCTTCCGTCTGTCTTCTTTCTGGACTTGGGCCATCGTGGTCGTGATCGTAAGGTATTTGGGTCTACAACTATCTATGCAATCGGTGCCTATCACCACTAACATTGTGAGATCGCATCCCGTTCAGGCGAGGTGTACTCGATACAACATGATGTAATAAAATTTGGCAGAGTATGTGGTTTTCTCCGGGTAATCCGGTTTATCCATCAATAAAACTGACCACCATGATATAGCTGAGATATAGTTGAAAGTGGCGTTAAGCTCCATAAACCAAACCATCTTTCTGCTGCGACAGGCTCAATATTGAATGTTTGCTGTCGTAGTGATGGGAGATAAATACATTATGCTTCCGTTCATGATCAATTAACCAATTTCTTTTATATAAATGTTGAATGTAAGGTCTGTAAACTCCAAGGTCATCGATGGATGAAAGCCTGATAAATAGTTAATTCAGAAGAAATAAGCTGACATCAACTATTTCTACATTTAATCCACAATTTGTTCAATTTAAGATTAAGCCTATGAGCAATGTACTGTAGTTTGTATTGTGAATTACACCAGATAGCTCTATTATTCTTCATTCTGGGAAAAGTCCAGATGCTTTAATTATTCTGACAATCAGTGCAAGATGCAGGTATCGATTTGTCTGTGACATGGAACTTTACTGACGATGCTATTCTGTACCATGCCACGTATTTTTGGGGAGTTTAAATTTATTATTGTATTAAAAGATAATCATTAAAACTTTTAAGTATAAATATCATGGATTGTAGAACTTGACATTCACAGATCTGTATATTATGTCATTTATTAAATATTTGATCATACTTTTTCTTGCACAACACATTGACAAATTACCTTGGTGATTTGTTACAAGGAATATCAACAATCATAATCCAACGGAATGTTCATATTACAGCTTTTTATTAATTCAAGACGAGTTTGAAGATACCAAATGAGTAATCAGAATCTGTAAATCGAAGGACAGGCAGCACAATGGCCAAAGGAAAAAGGACAAAATGACAAACAACGATCTACAAGACAATACACAGAAAAAAAAAGATCGAGTAACACAAACTCACTAAAAACCGGGTGAACTCAGGTGCTCCAGAAGGGTAAGCAGTTCCTGGTCCATTAGTAACACCCGTTGTGTTATTCTAGTTACAAACAGCGTGATAAGTCATGAATCATGCAATTGAGGTTAGAAAACAATAACAAGTGCATGTACTTATAGTACAATTATATCATTATTCCTTAAGCGAACAGGAAATCCAATTTTCCATAATGTAGCCACAGGGGCCAGATGAGTTTTTTCATGTACCTATATACCAACAAGGGTACGAACTCGGCAGTAATCAAAATTTAGGTATGTCTTGTAAAACTGAGTAGAAAAAAATACCAGGAATTTTATACGTATAATGGTGATATAGACTGAAAGCTGGAAGGCTTATCTGCAATGCAATTCCGTGTATTTACTTGCGACGTCTCTTCCAATCGATATATTGAATAAAAAATTCCTACCTTTCCGTAGAATTTGTCTAAATCACTCAGTATTATTCTTTTATCTAATGCGGAATCTCTCTTATTCTGAACCGCCATTTAAAAAAATATTAAGAATGAAACTGAAACGAGCGTCCTGATTTGTCGATATTTTTGACGACCTTCAACTCGACCAATCAGGACGCTCGTTTCAGTTTCATTCCAGTCATGTGGAAGTTAGCTGGGCACCCATTTGTCCGACCTGGCCATTTTAGCAGAAAGTACGGACTTGGTCTGCTGTAACTTTTTTATTTTTGGACGTACGGGGTTCAAATAAGTTTTTTTCTAAAGAAAAAATATTCAGCTTTCAGTCTATATCACCTAAATACGTATAAAATTACTGGTATTTTTTTCTACTCAGTTAAACAAGACATACCTAAATTTTGATTACTGCCGAGTTCGTACCCTTGTTGGTATATAGGTATATTAGTACAAGAAAAAAACTCATCTGGCCCCTGTGAATGTAGCATTATAAAACATTTGGTATGGTAGCACGTTACTGTTTCTCCGTTTAAATGAAACATCAGTTAGCAACACAATGCAAATCATTATCCACTCAAAAATAGGTACATTTACCGAGTCTTAATCAATAGGGAATCAGACAACATGGGCTTAGTTGCTTATAATTTCGATTAAGAATATCCGGTAAAAGAAAATAACAGTCGTCAACAGTCAATCACAGAAACAACTGGCAACAATCCTCCCAGGGCTATAAAAAGATTCGCCTTATTCGATCTCTTAAAAAGTGTATATTCCGATATCAAGATCTTGTCGGAATATATTCTGTCTCTGCAGATACAATAGTAAAAGATACATTTTCATATATAGTGAAAATGTATAAAGATAAGGATTTGGTATACGTGGTAACAATGTCAAAAGTATTTTCTGTGAATGTGTGACGTAAAAATATTTTTGACATTTACTGTCGTAATTAAAATACTTCAAAGGACTCATAGTTAATGATGGTGATGGTTCACGAGATATATTAGACACCCTCCGAACTGAGTTTAGTACTGTTTGACTTAGATACGATAACGTAACCCTCATTCCGCTTGTGCTCCATTTAGGGTTACGAATCGATCCCATTCAACGTATGGGAGCAGCGCCCGGAGTGATTCACACCGGGCGGTTTTTTGTCAAAATTCCGTTGTAAGTGGTTGGAAAAATTAACGGGGGTGAAAGATAAATATATTTAGGTAAACCTTGAGGTGTTAAATAATCGCTGCAGCAATCCATGGTAGACTTGTATCCATCTGAAAATTTAAATGCATAAAATATTCTTTCTGTCCGACATTTTGTTTACAAGTTGCTAGTTCACGCGTACTTGCCTCGTTTTTGAGATATCCTTATTTGGATAAATTTTATAGTAAAACGTAGTAACAGTTTTCCATATTTGGCATATATGGATAGGCACCGCCCATCGCGAGAGTCTACGTAAGGTGTTATGGCGGACAAGTAACAATTTTCAAAAACGAAACCGGTCTTGAAGATAGAAACAGGGATTGTAACACTTATTTCGTATCACCATTACTTAAAAATTTTTGGGAATAATAAGATATGACAAGATATGCAAAAAGAAAGTTGAAATATTCACGGAACGAAAATTTTAATTTGCTCCCATACGTTGAATGAGATCGATTCGTAACCCTAAGCGGAATGAGGATTACGTTATCGTATCTATGTTTGACTCTATTTTACCTATTTTGTTCCAGTATTGTAATAAATGCTGTTATAGTGACAACCGGAGTCTTTGAACCGTAATGGAAGCGAGAGGTTGGCGCCTTAAAATCTGATTCAATCCACCTTTTCTTTAGAAATGCCTGTACCAAGTCAGGGCCATTGCGGTTTCCCAGTTTCCCGGTTGTTGACTGATTTTGTCTGTTTATTGATTTATGAGTTTTGAATTTCCCTTTTGGAAGATTGCTCGGTGTTCGGTAATTTTGTTATTACCCTTATTTTGGTATTACTCCAATTATTTTTTAAGAACGCTAACAACCAATCTAAATTAATTTGTTGAATTTCTTTCAAATGAATATGTGTGACAATTTTATGGTTGTAGAATTTTGCTATTTAATGCTACTTTAAAATCTGTGTCGTTACCGAATGATATTTGGTAGAAGCGCAAGGAAACATGAATAGATGGTGTGATGTAGAGTAATGCAATTTTTGTGCTCTTTCATGCAAAAGAGTTCCACAAAATGGTGGCACCCATAAAAATCTAAATCGGAATTTTAAGCCGTCTGTGCGACTATTACTTAATTGATTATTTAAACAGATAGAAATTGTTGGCTTCTTTCCCCTTTAGTAAAGAATATTTATACGTAACCTTTCCAAAAATAGTTGCATATTTTTGTTTTTTGTTTTATCAAATATGAATTTAAGATAAGCTAACGTTAATTGATATAACAGAAAACTGTATTTAAAAAATGGCCAACAAAATAAATAAAATTAATAAATATGAAATATTTAGGTAAATAATTTATATTTGAAAATCACCCTGAAATCTTATTTTCATGGTATTGATTTTAATGTATTGCTGAATTTACCAGCTTAATTTAATGTAGTCCTACGGTATCTGATCATATGAAAGATATTTTAGCTTAATCGTTAATTTGGTTAAACTTTGTTTGATCCTGGTAGGCGATAACAAACTTGTACACATGAGATCGTTAAACTGACGACGAGTTTGTGATTAAATTAGACAGTGACTGATTGTCAACCATCATGAAATGAACTTAAATTCGGTTGTTAACTGATAATATCGATGTTCCGATTATAGTGATTCTCGTGAATGGAGGTTGACCCCTCATTTTATCCGATTATAGGCTTGGCTTAGCAATAATGGTCTGACACTTTATCAATAGTCGGTTGCATTATTAAGCCGGCTATTCTTCATTGCTTTAAATTACTTCTATCAATTATTTTAAGTGACCATTATATATTTAATCACACCTATGCTTGTTTTAATATGTATTATAAATCATACACTTTGAACTTTGAATTGAACGGTGGTCTTTTTATGAATTTGATAATTTGACTCGCCATAAAGTGCTAGTCAGATGTTCAATGAAAATATATTTCATTATGTTTTTTCTTATATGATTAGTTCAATTTATAATGTATGATGGCGTATTTATGCCAGAGACATAGTTACAGGAAGCATGTCAAGTCGACCTATAACTAAGACTTCGACACTTAACATGCCACCTAATTTTAGATAAAGCAAGTATTGTTCAGACAAATTATCCAATATCATCATAGCATCTAGCTTAATAAACTTAGATAATGTCTTCGTCATGACCAATCATATCGGTTTATCTAAGTACACGTTAGATAGAATATAATGCGAAATGTTGAACGGAAAACTCATAGATACAGGCAACAGTGGCCACAAGACACAGAAAGAAGACCAACAAAACATAAAAAAACACAACACAGAAAACTGGGCATCGGGTACGTTTGAAACTAGATTAACACGATGGGTGCTACTAGTGGAGCAGGAACTGCTTACCCTTCCGGAGCACCTGAGTTCACCCCCCGTTTTTAGTGGGGTTCGTGTTACTCGATCTTTAGTTTTATAAGTATGTTTTGTATATCGTTGCTTGTCCTTTTGTACTTTTTCCTTTGGTCATTGTGTTGTCTGTCCTTCTTCGATATACTGTTTCTGATTGCCCCTTTGGTATCTTCAAACTCTTTCTACTGAAATGTTGATAAAGTTAATTCAAATTAACTAGAATTAAAAACAAAGAAAGAATAAGCTTTAGAGTATTTACGGTAGATATGAACCGGAAATGACGCAAAATTGTCACAATGTAAATAAATAATTCGTCTGCTAAAAATGGCACCGAAAAGTAAAGGAATTACACCTGAGGAGAAAGAGATGATCCTGGCATTATTAAACGATGGAGTTAGCCACCGGAAAATCTCGGACATGATTGGAGTGAGTCAATCTACCATCTCAAAATTTAAAAAGCGTTATGAGCAGCATGGTTCTGTAGAAAACATCAAAAGAAGTGGAAGGAAGTGTACGGAGCGAACATAGTTTATTGAGGACTGTGAAACTGAACAGACGTGAACCATTACAAATAAAGTTAATGAGGTTATACCAAGGAACATTTCTCACAGGACTGTTAGGAGAAGGTTGAAGTTTTACGGGTATTCCAGGCGCCGAGTACGCAAGACACTGTCAGTTTCACTTGTCAACAGAAAAAAATCGCGTAGCGTGGTGCAGGAGTAAATTATGTTGGACTGTCAACCAAAACTGGAAAAAGGTCATATTTTCCGACGAGACACAGGTGGTAATCGGGAATAATCAACGTGTTTATGTCTGGAGAAAATCGGATGCTCTATGGATACCCGAGTGTCTCGGACATCGAGGAGCATCAAAAGTGAGTGTTATGTTTTGGGGTTGTATCCGCTACACCAGCGTTGGGACTTTGGTTAAAATTGATGGTACCATGAATTCAGCAAAATACATAGAAACCCTTGATTCTCATCTTTGGCCTGTTGTTGCTAAGAATTTCCCGAATTCGGACTATATATTCCAGGACGATATTGCTCCTTGCCACAAGTCTGCCAAGACCCAGGCATAGAAACGTGAAAATGATATCCCTACACTCAATTGGCCTTTTCAATCGCCAGATGTCAATGTAATTGAAAATGTGTGGCGTACCATTAAAATTTGTCTCCAAACTCGAGTTACTTACATTACAAATCGTGCAACCCTGATCAGTGAAGTCAAGAAAATTTGGGCCTCATTGACTCCGACATATATTCAGTGCCTGTACGCTTCAATACAAA
>MJUT01033995.1:463179-481787 GCA_002080005.1 Gigantidas platifrons
GATCTTTAGTTTTATAAGTATGTTTTGTATATCGTTGCTTGTCCTTTTGTACTTTTTCCTTTGGTCATTGTGTTGTCTGTCCTTCGATATACTGTTTCTGATTGCCCCTTTGGTATCTTCAAACTCTTCCTACTGAAATGTTGATCAAATTAACTAGAATTAAAAATAAAGACAGAATAAACTACCCCCATATTAACTTAATGATACAGAATATACCATTTGAGCATTAAAGACGATTCGTGTTAAATTCTGTAAGATACAGCTTACAACCAATGGGGACGAACAAACGTCACGTAGCATATCATAGTAAAATCCACTATAGGCATCGCTGATCTAATAATGTAGATATATAATTTACTGTATACGATACGTTTCTGGAATAACCTTCATCATGTACACTCAAGCGTGAAAGATTGGAAATAAGGGTAATAACAAAATTACCGAACACCGAGCAGGGAAAACTCATTAGTCAACAAACAGATAAAATCAGTCAACAACCGGAAAACTGGGAAAACCGCAATGGCCCTGACTTGGTACAGGCCTTTTCAAAGAAATGGAGGGCTGAATCAGATATTACGGCGCCAAACCTCCCGCTTCCATTACGGTTAAAAGGTTCCGGTTGTCACTATAGCAGCATTTTAAACAATGCTGGGACAAAATAGGTATAATAGTAGTCAACGCAGTACTTTGTGAAAATCCATCGTTTATTATCGTCTCTGCAGAACGGTCTAACTAAACAGTCATCTTCTTACACAATTTGATTTCAAATGAGATGTTGGGTGACGTCATGTCTAAACCACGATTACTTAATCCTTATCTTTATACATTTTCCATATTTACTTTATGAAAAATAATTTAAGACTCTTTGTGATCAAGAAATGCAAGGGGCCTAAACAATGTAACCAAACTATTAATGTCACCTATACCTACGGAAGATCATCTTAGTTTTAATCATAAATACATTATTTAGAAACTGCGAATTTCAATATTACATATATGAAATAAACCATGTCCGTGCCGACACACTGACTACAAAAACATAAATTAGTTTTTGAAAATCACAGAAACATTTTTCCGAGTCATTCGTAGATACCTACTTTAATGCGCACGACGCCTTTTTTCTTTTTTGAATAACCTTCATCATGTACGTTCAACATTGAAAGACTATAAATCCAAATAAAAAAAGGTTAAATCTATGTTTTTGGTTACTTACAGTGATGTTATATGATAAGTCTACACATTATCGATAAATGGTCGACAAAAAAGTTAAAAGAAATATGTCATAATTATGTATTGCTTCTGCTGCTATGGTTGAGTCAGGCTATCGTTATGGATGTTACAAACGAAGGGTCTGCTATAAAGTAAAACAATAACTAATCATATGACTGTAAACCAACTAAGATTTTATTCTCCCAATCTATCGAGTGTTGAAAGGTGTCTGGTGACCAATTAATATGAGAACTACGTTTACCGAATAAGCTGCAACAATATATTTATTTACATTCAAGATAGGGATGGTCGTGATCGTATGGTAGGTGGATTTATAACTACCCATGCCATGCAATCAGTGCATATCACCACTAAAGTTGTGAGTTCGATTCCCGCTCCTAGTGATGTATAATCAATACAACATTATTTGAAAACGTTTGTCATTAGCCTACGGCAGGTCGGTGGTTCTACCCAGGCATTCCGGTTTCCTCCATCAATAAAACTGACCGCCATAATATAACTGAAACATTGTTGAAAGTGGCGTTAAGCATTATAACACAATAAACTCGCTTAAGATACAATATATTACATTTTTACCAATTATAATTTACTTCATGAACGTATATTTTTCTTAAAAACAAATTCAACATATATATAGATGACATCCTGGTAACTGTCGACAGTACACTAACACAGAATGGCATTTAAATCAGCATGCATATATATTTTTTGTCATATTTGTAAGTTCTTCATAGGAAACAGATTTAAAAAAAACATTTGCTTGTTTCTGAATCCTATTGTACAATTGCTATTGTTATGTTTATATATGTCAGTTATAACAATAAAATGTGTTTATACCAACACAGCATAGCTGTAAAATCGCCTTCCGCGTCTCTTATGTTAGTAAGTTATGTCACAGGTCTGTTGTAGATCTTTATAGAAGAAAAGTGACAAAATTATATTTTTAATTAACAACGTTATTAGTATGGTCATCATTATTAATCAATTAACAAAAATAAGATTTGTCTGATTCATAGGCAATATATTTGGTTTTAAGAGTTTTTCCCACTTTTGGTTGGATGTTACTTTCCTTGATAATTTCTTGACATCTTGACTATTTTAGTACAAATATACCGTTGGGAAGTTAGTATTCTTACTAAAAAAAAAAATAAGCTGTCGTCCCAGTTAATAAAATGTATAAGGTATTCCATATTACAAGTAGATAGAGTTCTTGCTGTATAGTATGTTTTAGGGGACAATCACCAGTTTAGTCAGTAAAATTATCCAGATAATATCACGGGTGGTTTGCTACGTCACACGCACGAATACTTGAACATCGCGAACGTCGCCTCGAGGTAGGAAAACTAGCAAAACCAAGTAGTTCACCGATGGGCTCACAAATCAGACTTCATTGTTAGCATACATTCATTGCGTAGAAACCCGTCAGTTTTGCAAACACTTCTGTACAGTTAAAATTCTGGGCAAGGATACCGTTCACACAAAACCCATTTAACTGAATAGAAGTGTTTGCAAAACTGACGGGTTTCCACAAAATGAATGTATGCTAACTATGAAGTCTGATATGTGGGCCCTTCGGTGAACTACTTGGTTTTGTTAGTTTTCCTTTTTTAAATTGTGCAACTGCATAAACCTACCTCGAGGCGATGTTCAAGTATCAGTGCGTGTGACGTAGCAAACCACCCGTGAATATTAATGCATTGCATGGTTATAGATCATTAATGTAGCTTAACAACTGATCAAAATATTGTCATTTTTGTACAGTCCCCGCAACTATATATTGTATTTTTTTATTTAGAAATGGATGTATGCTCTAAACATTTGTGTAAAACATTAACTTGTCAAATCGTGTGCTGTTCTCCCTAATGTGTTCATGTACTCTTTTAGTATGACAACAATAAGTAACAGAGTACTTGAATTGATTTAACTTGTCCAGAGTCAAAGCTTGTATTTGTCTTGTTAAACCCTTTTACCGACTTGAAATAAATAATATTTGATCTTTAGACCGAACTAAAACAGACAACATAGTATACTTAAGAAATATATATTAACAAGGGCAACGCAAAGCGTGGCGTATCCCCTCGCCTAAAATTTGACCCGGTGACCTTGACCTTTGACCTATGACCTTGAAAATCAATAGGGCTCCGGATTCTCTTCAGAACTAAGTATGTACCAAGTTTGGTCAAAATCCATTGAAGGATGTTGATTATAGAGTGTTCACAAGGATGGTACGGAAGGACGGACGGACTGAAGAAAGGACGGAAAGACGGACGGTCGGTAGCGTTACTATATCCCTTAGCAACTTCGTTGGCGAGGGGATAATTAGCGCTAACCCGCTTACCGGGCGTTGTGGTCGTGATCGTATGATATTTGAAATTGCATCTACCTATGCAATCGGTTCTTATCAAGTTGTGAAGTCAAATCCCGATCATGGCGATATGTACTCGATACACATTAAATGATAAAGTTTGTCAGTAACATGCGACAGGTCGGTGGTTTCCTCCACCAATAAATCTGGCTGTCATCATATACATGTAACCTTAATCGCATACAATAATGTTTTGTTGCAAAGCAACCAATAAACAAAATAATATGAGAGAAAACACAACTAATAGTATAATACTAAAAGAGTGACAGGGGGCTTTTCTTTTTCACGTTATTTCTGATTAAGGGGATACCATACACTACAGGGTGATAACTCTTTAAAATCAGTTGAATGTTTTGATCATATGATGTTTGTATGCAGATTTTAAGCATCTCGGTGATCAAAACCACAGAGAGAAAAGCTGCTATGTGGCTAGTGAATTTATAACTCTGAGTCTGTTGGTTGGAATTTGTTAAAATTTTGATATTTATTACAGTGGATATATTCAAACACACTGCCAACAGAATAAGAAAATTAAACGAGAAGATCAAATTTTACCTGAAGTGTATGGTACCACTTTAAAACAAACAGAATTATACGATGCTCAACAATTCTAGTCATGATGGCTAAACAATTTCTCATTTGGCGTTAACCAACACTCGGTCACTCATGCTTGGGATAGTAGGGCGCGATATTACACTGTTTGTACATGGTGATGGTGGAACTGACATCTAACGTCATTCCAATGGACCACATGCCTTATATTGTATGTTCTCTCTGTGTACTGAAATACTTCTAGAAATCAAGTGTGCAATTCAAGTACAGCATTCAGCGCGGATCCCCTTAAGCGTGGGTCCCAATTGGAATCAATTGGTCCTGATGATAAGCATCTGTTCCAATGTTTCAGTCCTACAACACACGACGAGACAGCTTTGAACTTTAACAATTCAACAATTTTTAAAATAGATAAAACATGACTAGGATTACTTACATAGTGTGCTTAAATTAACAGAAAAAATGACGTACGGGGGATATCCGAAACTACGTAAAAATTAATATCACACTTTAATGTGTTTAAACTGTATGTAACCAAATGCCCAAGCAATTATTTTGTTTTCCAACAGCAACCCAAGTATTTCCTATTATGTGAAATTTGAAGATGTGTTTGTGGTTTATTTTTTTTCTCTCCAAAAATGGGAAGATTTTTTTAAAATAGAATCCTTTCAATTTTACACGTATTATTTACAACATATGTCTGTATCCTTTATAGTGACGACATACGTCACACAGCCAAGAATTCGTCGATCAATCAGTTTGTTTTTGTTTTTTTAAATATTTATCAACTTTCATTTTCTAGAATTGTTAATTATAGCGTCTGATGCGTGGTACCTCATGTAATTGGCGGAATTTTCAATTAGTTGAAGGCGGCCTCTTATACAGTAGAAGTAGAAGAAGAACCGTATTAGAGTTCAGTAGAAAAATTCCATATAATAAAACATGCTGAAAACCAAAAACAACCATCCCCACGAAGGCCCATTGTTGTGTTGTCTAGTACCCTATAGCTACATGTACATAAATATGATTACAGGTATTATATTAAAAATCAATGGCATTTGTTGTGGTGTAGCTAGTTTACTGGTATGTCTTCTCCGTCACTAATTACCAGTACCTATATTAATCGTTTTCAAGCAAAAATAAAATGTAGAGAGTTAAGAAGGGTTTAAAGATACCAAAGGGGTAATCAGAATCTGTAAATCGAATTAAGACAGACAACACAATAGCCAAAAGAAAGAAAGACAAACGGACAAAACAACCATCTACACAACATTAATGTCGCCTCTCCAATATAAGAATTTCTGACAAAGCGTAATAATAGTGTAAACAAAAGTCACACACAAATTACTCTAAGTGATGTTTGCTCGTTATATCATTACATACTTGTTTCCACTTGTGCTGACCTTTTTTGTGTTAGAATTCCGACACACAATTAAAAAAAGACTGGCGAACCCGGTACCGTCTTTCCTTAATAATAGTATGACGTATTGACTATGTCAATTCAATTCAGTTCTCATTTTCTGTTTTACGTCGACGAATTTAGACATCAAGATATATGGAGAAAATTTACATGCGTTATTTTTTTTTTTATTTATTTTTTTTTTTTGCATTATTATTTTTATTTACTTATTTTTAGCAAATGCACTTCTTTTTGTTTTGTTTCCGACTTTCCCAATACAAGCACGTATTCGGCGTTGAGTAAGAAATTTCTTCTTAATTTGTTGTCAGACTATAAGTAATGTTAATGCAATATTGTAATATTGTATAGTACATTAATATAGTATGTACAATACTTTAAATCTGACATTTCAAAAAAAAAAAAACGAAAGCTAATACCACAGACGTTCATTTAAAAGGTTTTTTTTATTGAAATATAGACTTTTGTGGTTTTATCAGAGTATCAAATGTTGAAACTTTATTTTTGTTGATCACATACTGTATAACTTTAAGCATGGTCCTACTATTTTTTCATTGAAGTACACGTGACATGGCAGGAAAGTGATCGATCATGCGTGTGTGTGTTTAGGGTATTGATTTTGTCCTTTTCTACAATTTTTCTATTGGATTTTTTTAAATGTTCCGACAATGATATTTTTTGTTTTCCATTTTATCAACAATATATAAAATAATATCGTCATCATTTTTGTTTCTATGGACTTCATTACAAATATTACTGTAAATACTAACATGATCAAGTCAACAAGGGTAATAACAAAGGGAACGGAGAAACTAATAAGTCAACAAACAGAAAAAAAATCAGTCAACAACAGGAAAACTGGGAAAACCGCAATGGCCCTGACTTGGTACAGGCATTTCCAAAGAAATAGTAGGTTGAATCAGATCTTACAAGTCAACGTAAATGTATTTGACCTTTATTTGGACACTGAATACAAATAAACTAGAATCAAACTACATATTTTCCGTGATGCAACCATCCAGCCAGACAACCACGCAACATAGATATTAGAGTATAGATATTACTTGTATACTTATAGGCTTTGTCAGGCATTCTGACCATGCAAATATATATACTAAACATGTCCCGAGAAAACACAGATACATATCATTGAATCATCATACAAGACATAAAAGAAGGGTCCCTCTAAAACAAGAAACGAAACAGAAACGAAACGCAACGAAACGAAACGAAACCTGGCGAAATGAAACGAAACCGGGCGAAACGAAACGAAACAAAACTGAGAAACAAAACCGAAACATATCTAATACATTCCCATAGTTTAAAATTTGGCAAAGCCCCGTTGATGCCTGTCACTAGTATTAACGGTTCGGTGAACTGTGGACAGGGGAGTTCTTCATATCAAAGCAACAAGCCAAAGGGATAATCAAGAAAATCCTAGGTCCAAAACAAAATGGTGATACAGAGATTACACAAATAGAGACGATAACATAACATAACTTTATTGTTCCAATCAAGGGCCCACAAAAGGCGAAGACATATTATAACGATCATGATTAGTGTGGATGTATTGCCACTGGTTGCAATACTTGGAAAGACACCAGGGGATGGTGTTTCACCGTGTCAGATCCAGAACTGCAAGCAATGTAAAGTTAACAATAAAATGCTGACATGCATCATTTATAATTTCTCTGGATAAACTGACTTCTTATTTTCTATACAGTTGTGTTTTTTACAAGTCATTAACCAAATAAATTGTTCTTGTGAATTCACGTTTAAAAGGTTAGGACGACTTTGAATTATGAGTTTATTTAGATTTTGTCTGTCCTCCCTCTGTGTGTTGATTACAAAATGATAGAAAATGACTTTCTTCTTCCACCTCACCCATATTACACTGTTGAAACAACAAGGACAAAACAAATAAACAGATTTGAAAACGAACGCCATAAAAAAATAAAAGCACTAGCAATCTGAACCCTCACACAAAAACCGAGAGTATCACCAGGTGCATCGGAAGGGTTTGCATGGTCTCTCTGCGTGATTAACTTATCGTATAAATATATTGATATGTTGCACGTTTTTTCATGAAATTGACACGAAATGTACGCGTGAAGGGACATTCTCTCGGCAGTCATATTAAACAGTTTTTTTATAACACACAATTTGAGAATTATTGCAGATATTTTTTTCGGTCAAAGTGAAAACAAAACTGTCTCAAAGCGAAAAAAAAAGGTTATTACGATATTCTTGCCGTTTTGTGGTTCAATTGATTCCCGCTTGTTGATATTAGAAAGATTGCATAAAAATAGGGAATGTAAAGAAACAACAGTGTGATGAAAAACCAACGGACATGTCAAAACATAACATGATCACATTGCCCGTGAAGGGTATGACGAGCATCTATAAAAGTAGAAATTATACCCCCCCCCCCAAAAAAAATCTGATAGAAATGGAATAAGAGGTGCAAAATGCCAATATAATCAAGATTCTCCGAAAGTTTTCTTACAGTTTCTGGGAAATTAGGTACCAAAACAAAACCACTACTGGAATTTTACCAAGTACTTATTTTTATACACCCGTCTTAAGACGGATGTATTATGGTAAACTATATCCGTCTTTCCATCCATCCGTTCGTTTGACATGTCGCTCTCTAACTTCAGAACCCCTTGGCCAATTCACTTCAAACTTTGCGGGTTCTTGACCAATTCGCTTTAAACTTTGCAGAGCTATTGTATAAATGGGCGTATTAGGCACTTGGTGCAGCCGATTTTTGTCTGATTTCAGCGAGTTTTATTTCGTTAAATTCCGCTTGAAAAGAACTTTTGAGAACATGCCAATGGAATTTGTGTAACTCCCCCTAAAATCACACTTTACGGAGTACTTTGAATTTGTTTTTTTATTCGATTTCATTTTTTTCTGGATTTGTCTTGACACAAGTTTTTAGAAGTGTAGCAACGGTGTTTATTACGTATTTTGAACCTTTTCATCTCTCATAACATAATTTAGCACTATCTGTTCGTGATAAGTAACGTACTTCTAGTTCTGCTCGTTTCATTGGGTTTATTTTCAAACGTGTTTAATATATGCACATGAAGTATATATAAATGTGAATGAATTTGGTTGATTTTTTTCCTCTCGTGTTGTTTCGTTTCAATTTTATTTCGATTCGATTTCCATTTCGTTTCGTTTCGCCAGGTTTCGTTTCGTTTCAATTTCGTTTCGTTTCGCCAAGTTCCGTTTCGTTTCGCCAGGTTCCGTTTCGTTTCTTGTTTTAGAGGGACCCATAAAAGAAAGGTATAAATTAAAGAGAATAGTGCAAACAGTGACAACTCTGATAGACAAAACGACATATATCTATAGATATAACTCGCACAATTAGTGTACAACATGCAATTGATAGCGTGCTTGAATAGAATGTCGGAACATTACAGCAAAATTAGTCAAGATATGACCTCTGAATAATGTTATGAAAAATGTGATTTATCTTGAAATATATATGATGAAATCGGCAGTGATTGACAATTATGTCCACTTACCGTACATCCCCGCACTCGGTAAGAAATCAACTTGACGTTTGCATGTACATGTGTACAAGTATCTGATGTCCTGAAACTGTTTAACGATGATTACCGATAAGGTGCCCTCTCTATATCTTCAAATTCAACCCACCACTACCATGCAGATAACTACGTGTATCAGGGAATTATGGTACACAAAATGTACTACTGACCTAATATGACTGAGATTTTGAATTAAAAAGGTTATTTTGTATTGCTTTTATGATATAAATAGCATTATAAAATATCCAAGAATTGAAGAATAATTCATATCTTTATTTCCATAAACTATGCATATAAAAATACAACATATACACAAATTATAAAGTACATGTGAGAAAAACAAAATATCTCTCTTGTCCAGGAGGAAAGACTTTCGTGGTAATTACCTTAAAACATTTACATAAGTTTTAGATACAACAATGTTATGAGAAGAAAAAATATTGATTAAACTGAAGAATATTTGCATTCGTCTAACAATAATATAGCAAGTATTTTTGTCTTTCAAGGCTGAAAAATCTACATAATCAAATTCTTTGAAAAATTATTTTAGACGCAAAGGTGATTTCTAGATATATTGTACCACCTACTTGTCTCAACTGGCAATCGGTGAGTACTACATCTGAATTAAGTAAAACCATTTATTGCATATCAGAATAAAAATCATACATTTTATTGGCTGAACACTCTCCACGTGACCTTCACTATTCCCCGATATAGACTGTAATGCTGATCGACCAGTCCAAAAACCGTGGTACTACTGGTCTATACATGGTTTTTGGACCGGTTGTGCATTTGGCGGTATTTTAGGGGTACGTCCCTTAGATAAATCGCTTCACTGATACAGATGTAAAATGGCAGACGGTGGTGAGCGGACGTAAGCTCTCAACAACTAAATGTCACAAATCAGTCGAATCAAAGTTTGTCACATATGTTTTACATTTCAAATGTAAATGGTGGAGTGTTCAATTTCTACGTGAACCAACCGACAACAATTAAAATGTAAGATTACTTGTTTTCTTTTCAAAATATTTGTTGTAAACATGTTATTAAATTACAATGTTACTCATAATATAATGTATTTGTTAGTTGTTTGTAAGTTTTAATTTATTTCTAAAATTGCAGTTGCAAATAGGTTTCTTGATAAATTGAAAAATTTCTGCGCAATTATTTTGTGTGTGTCATAATGCTGGTCTTCAATGCAATAAACACAATAGTTACTCCGGCTCGGGCAATTTCATTTCCACTGGTCCGTACCACGACCCTTGGGCAGTCTGTATATCCTGATATTGCCCTCCATATCAGTAACTATTATATAAATATATTATTTTGTGATAATAGAGTCAAATATTTTTCAAGGACTAATTCACTGTTTTATCTTATAGCAAATCCCCTTCGTGGTCATTGTTATATCTGCACACCATTTTTAATAGATCTTTTAATCTTTGCTCAACACTTGATAATTCCACTCTTTAGGATATAAGCTTTGGCAGAGTTATAGTGTTTAACGTCACTTTCAACAATATTTCAGTTATATCGTGATGGTCAGTTTTATTGGTGGAGGAAACCGGAGTACCCGTAGAAAACCACCGACCTGCAGCAAGTTACTGACAAGCTATTAACTTTGGCTATAACATATAATAGACATGCCACAACAATGAAATATACTTTTAACAAAGGATAACTGCTTACCCTTCCGGAGCACCTGAGTTCACCCTCGGATTTTAGTGTTATTCGATTTTTATTTTTATTTGTACATTTTTTTTGTATGTTTTGTTGATCGTTGTTTGTCCTTTTGTCCTTTTTCTTTTGGTCATTGTGTTGTCTGTTCTTCTTCGATATACGGTTTCTGATTGCCCTTTCAAACTCTTCTGTTTACGATGCTATTTAAATGGGGGTTTTTCATGAAAACGAAGATAAACTGAAGAGTTTTCGTTTGAGTTCTTTCATAGAACTGACCTTAAATTTAGAGTCTCTTGACTTCCCAATGTCTGAGATCAAAAAGTAGGTTGCTTTGTGACTGTATCATATATTTCATATATATCATCCATTTCTATTTAGTAATGAAACTTCTCACTAGATAAATTCATATTATAATGGACTGAAATGGTTGATTGCAGTTATGAAGTATTGTCTTCACTGTGGTACTTGTCGATATCTGTATGAAGACATATGTAAGGTCCAGTGAATAGAAATACATTTTATTGTAGCAATACTGTTTGTGATCTGATATCCGTAGCCGAAGTTCAAACTGTTAACAACAGAACGACTTTTCAGACACCATTTGTAATTTGTCATGGTGAAGTGAACGCTTTCTTCCTCACAATATGTAAATCAAGGAGATAAGAATACATTTGATCAGGATCGATCAGGAAAAACTTGGCAACCGACCTGGTTTAACGTTCTAGCTATGACTTCTTATTCAATACATATATCTAAATCATATTTAACAGGAATAGAGAGAAAATTGTAATCATTTCCTTCATTTCTAATAGACGTTTAATTTATTATTGTTTCGCCCAACCCTGATATTTAATATTTCCAGATATTCGTGAATTACTGATAATTGCTCAATATACATATATAATAAAAACGTGTAGGTCTTTAATTTGATCTTTCGTGATAATGTATCTCCTTGGTCATCGGCACTATAAGTTTAACATGGTAGATTTGGTGGAGTGGTGTAAATGATTCTTTATTATGCTAATGGAATCACTTCTGCTGTATACCAACGGTGTAGGTTCGAATCCCACTGCGGTAAGATCAACAAATTGTCAGCTAAAATTACTAAAATATCTAACATTCTTTGCTTGAATGTTCAGACGATTCTTAAAAAATATTTAATAAAGACCGGTATCCTTTTAGGAATCAGTGGGTAGATATATTGTATGGTTGTCATTTTCGTGAGATTATATAGTATTCCAGCTTTATTTATGAAGTGGTTATATATTAAACCAGTGTTTATTATAGGGGCTGGAAGATACAATCACAACCCTCCAGACAGATAAACCACCATCCGTGATATAGGCAATATCAGTATTTACAGTACAAGGGGTCCCGGGTGCATGTGGCTCAATGAGTTAGATAGGTGGATTACCCACAACTCATACAAGCCTATCACCAATACGGTGTGGGTTCGCGCCCGGCTTTGTAAATTACAAAAAAGTGCACTCTACTCGCAGCCGCAAGTGATAAAGTTTACCAGTTGCTTGCCCATGGTCGGTGGTTCTCTCCGGGTACTCCGGCTTCCTCCAACATTAAAACTGGTCGCTATGATATAACTGAAATATTGCTGAAAGTGGCGTTAAACACAAAAAGTAAATCCAAAAAAATGTAGTACAAGGTGGTGTATACATTGCTTAAGATTAATATTGCTTTAATAAACTTTATTATGATTGTAAAGATTTGATCATGTGATTGTTTCATTTATTGTCGGTGTCAGTTTGGTACAATAGTTCTTGATTAATGGTTAAAAATGGTTAAAAATGCATCATTCTTTAATCTGGATATAGTAATTAGGTCTAATTAAATATTTGACACTTCTGGATGAATTGGGAGTTCGAGTTTGCAGAGGTAATTTGTACTGATTTATTATTACGTTATACGGGACCATAAAAATAGTTTGACTGTTCGAAAAATCGGTAGAAACAACAAAATTGATGAGACAAAGATTCATTCGAATTAGGTTATCAGTATCCGTCCTTCTTTCTACGTATTTAGAGATCGAAATGTTTCCTGACCAATATAAACTCAAATAATGACAAAGTAGAAATGTACATGAGTACTTTTCAGTGAATGTTACTATACATCTATGAGATATCTACATCTCAGGACATGTACATGTATGGAGATTTTATCTGGACATTTATTTTACATAATATTCTGCTATTTTAATTTCTGCGCTTCGGAGTTGACCACAGAATACTACAGCAATTACCAGTAGTACATTATTTTAAACTGATATAGTGTTGTTCTTATTTGACTGTTCCTAGATCCAACAGTCTGACATTATTTGTGCGGTTTTGTTATTGTCCGGATATGTCATGTTGCCAAAATACACACTAAACTTCCAAAAGGAAAATAATATATCTTCCCCTATCTCTCAATTGGTTTACTTATAAAATATAATGGAATGTAAAATTATCATTAAAATTAAAGGGTGACACGCCCATGTGAGATAGCATTCATATGTATAGGTACAGATGAACATGTTGTGTTTTATATTCTTCCGCTGTTATACATTTACCTAGAGCCCTAGTAAGTAGTTCTTAATCGACGGCAGGTCGATGGTTTCCTCTGGGTACTCCGGTTCCCTTCACCAATGAAACTGGCCGCCTCGATATAACTACTGAAATATTGTTGAAAGTGTCGTTAAACACCATATCCCCCTAATCGACAAGGACCGTCGTGGGCGTGATCATATGGTATTTTTGATTTACAACTACAACTACCTATGCAACCAATGCATATCAACACTAAACTTGTGAGTTGGAATCCCGCTCACACCAAAGTGTAGTGGATACAACTTTATGTGATAAAGTTCTTTCAGTGACTTGCGGCAGGTCGGTACATCGGTTTCGTCCACCAATATAACTGAGAGCCACGATATAACTGAAATATTGTTTAAAGTGACGTTAAACACCATAATCCTAATCCTCAATGGATGGATATTTCCGAATGTCCTATTGTTTATATCAGAGTTGTGTTTTCTTAATATGCGTAGGTGTAGGCCAATATTTCTGGTATTAAGCAGAAATCAGTGACGTCAATGCAATAATTAGTCTTGTATCCGGTAAAATAATGTGAATATAAGAAAATATAGCATCAGGGTGACAATGTTTAAAAAACGCAATCGTGATTCGAATCTATAAGAATTGGAACACTCCCTAGATCAAATAGCGCTTCGCATAGCTATACTTGTATATATATTTTTTAATTTATCAACTCGGATAAAATTGCTCTGTGGAATGTCCTACAAATTGTTCCGGTTATATAAATTGGTTATTAATGAATTTGTTGACTTTTCATGAGTAAACAAAAGACAATTTGCACTTTTAAAGTAACGTTTTTATTCCAGTGATCACACGTAATTATATACCATAACAAGCTAACTCATATCAATTATAAGCGGATATTAGATCAAGTATATTTACTTTTAGTTCTTGAAGTAAAAATGCTATTTTAAAATTCTGCAACAATCGTCATATTTGTTCATTTTTAGATTTATTTTATTAAGAATTCTTTAAATGTAAAATATTGCTTAATCTAACTTAAGCATGGCTGTTAAATTTCCTTCAAGTAAAAGGTGTTGAAAGGTATGATTCCGTCAAACTAAAGGAATATTTTCTTTTATCCATTCAGAGCATATCTTCAATTAGAAAGACTAAAATGCTCTTTCGCTAGACGCTCCGCTGAAAAGTCCGGGGCTCTAAAAGATGGCCTAATTCTGGGACGTAGACATACTTGCATGTAACAGAGACCTTGAAGTAACTTTTTAATGAACACAATTTTGTTTGGAATGGTAAACAGTTGCAATATCAAACCCTAGGTATTATTTCCACAATTACCTGTGCCAATCGAAATGTCCATCATTATACATGTACCCACCAAATACTAATTTGGTGTTTCGAACTTGTTGCCATCACAAATATCGCCGAAATATTGTTCATTTGTCGTTAAACACAAATCAATCATATCTCAAGGATTTATGTCCTCCAGTGTGAGAAATGTCGTCTTTTATAACAAGTGGATTGAAGCTGATTTATCGTGCTTATAAATAACTATGTATGTATTAATTATTAAATAAAATCAGGAACTTAAAATTATTTACATGTATTGAGCGTATGTATCCCTTTGAACTTGAAATAAAATATACTACATATCCAGTTGGTGTGCTTTATATCTCGGTTTCTTTTTTATAATTGAATAACATTTTAAACTTAATAATTTTCAGCACGTGGTTTGCTTCATACCTTGACATGCACCCAAAAATTAATCGTTCTGTAGACAAACAGAATTTTATGACAAAATAAGTAATTTCAACATTTTCCATTGTGAAATTGTCCCAACATCCTAACAGCTAGTTCCCCTATGTATTGCTTCTGATTATCAATTTGTTATCTTTAAACTTATCGTAGTAAACAATGTCTTAGACTACAATCAATTTACCATAAAGACTACATCCAAGCCACACAGCCCCAAGTGATAAAGTTTACCAGTTGCTTGCTCATGGTCGGAGGTTCTCTCCGGGTACTCCGGCTTCCTCCACCACTAAGACCGGTCGCCATGATATAGCTGAAATATTGTTGAAAGTGGCGTTAAACACCAAAGAATATATACATCCAAGCCAAACAATGCAAACCACTGTAAAATGGGTGTTACCTTTATCAAGCATACAAACTAGAGATTTAAGCATAACCTATATGAGCCTTGATTTTCCAAAATGGTACTCTCCAAAGTTAACGTTTTCAGCAAATGTGAAGGACCTGTATATCTATTGCATCTTTTCTTTATCAATTGTGGAATATCAGAACTTTGACCAAATATGTTCGTGATTTACATACTAATATAAAATCGTTTTGTTGTTTCAAAGTTCTTTTTTTATCTTTTATTAAATTTCCTATCATCTTCAGACATTTAACACAAAGATTTGTGTAGTGTCTGTAGGTTTTTAATGGATTTTTTACGCTAAACAAACATTATTAATTCTTCCATGTTATCGAAGCAATCGTTAACTTCCGGTTTGTGGAGACACAATTTCCGTTTTTTATTATGACAAATCTAATTCCATACACACAGCAAGCGTCCAACGAAAACAAACAGGATAGCAATGAATGTAAAATAAGTTAATCACTTTTTAAGAATATGTTAAACGTCAAACAATTGTCGGAGACAATACCTTATATAAATTGATTATGTCTTGTCAAAGGAATGATCGATGGTTACAAATATGGATTTGCACGAAATAATCTGTAATACAGTCCGCAGTGAATAATGCATGTAAGGTTGTGTTTATATGGTTTCTTCACTGCGGAGCTACAACTTATAATACTTGAAGTGATTAGTTTTATAGAATTTAATTAAAACGTAATTCACTGAATATGTGATGAATCAAACACAATACAATTAAAAATATTTATAAAAAAAAAACAAAAAAAAACACCACTGTAATCACAACATGGAAGAGAAGAGAAAATCGTTGAAGAAAATTGAAATGTATGTATAAACTAAACCGAAAAAAATAAAGGATTTAGAAATGTTAAGCTTTATTGCTTCGTGCATGCACGACAGGGATCGTATATTTTACGAACGACACGAACATTGTGAAACAAACGTAAATTAAAACAATAAATATTCAATGAGTATCTTTTCCGACAAAGCTGATTTTATATCGATGACACGTATGTTGGACATTTTGGCGGTGTCCGTGATCTTGTTTTGATTGGACATCGTTATTGTCATGAACAAACTGTTTACACGTTATTATTATACAGGAATACTGATTGATGTTCTTTATTTCCAGAATATTAGTACAATTTCTGGTTGATATTATATCTTCATGCCTAGACGTATCATCTATATTTTTGTATGATATAACTTTATTTGGAACACACCCTTGCAAATGCATTCTTTTTTCTACTTATTTCTGTCTTTCCCAACAACTAAATTTGTTCTATACATGTTTGTATACTTTATTGTGGCATTCAATGATGAAACCGCAATGCGCATCATATTTCATTAGTAGTTGGTTATGGATTTTTGCATAGGGTACAAAAAGAGGTAGAGTATGATATAGGACAACGTTGCCGTAAACACAATCATAACTTTCTTTATTTATGATATCACTGTGTTTGTAAGAAGACTGGGCTATCCTGTGGTCTACACGTGATGTTTGATACACAAAGATAAAGAAAGAAGGCGTGGCATATCCGCCGTTAAGCAATATATATCAATGCATCAACAAATTATGTGTCATATCGGATAATACTTAATACAGGATAACATAATCCTTTGCATGGAGATTGAAAACATATTCACAGCAAATACGTGGAAAAGTTTAGTACATACAATTCTACCTCCCTAGCTAATAGTCAGTTAACTACGAGCACCAATTAATCATGTTATTGCACTATCCATTCTTACGGTGTCTTTCTGTCTTTTTTTTCCTTTTTTTTTTTTGTAGTAGTGTGTGATCTTTTTGAGTGAAAAGAATATGTGCAGAGTTTTTATCGTGTGTGCATATATGAAGTGTCGTTAGAAATCTAGTTATCAAGGGGGATTGACATCCCATTAACCGATTTAACCCCGCCATAGTTTTGTGCCTGACCCAAGCCAGGAACAGCGACATATGACGTAGTCTTTGTGTGTGTGTTATGCGAGTTAAGATGAACGGTTATTGTTCGTTTTGTTGATATTGGTGGAATTGTTGACGTCACTGTGTAAACTTTCTTTTCATAATTGTATCAAATACACCTCTCGACGTGATGGACACTGATTGCATAGCCAGATATAACTCCAACTTCCATACAGACACGACAACCACAACCCCCATAATCCCAGTGGTATCATCCCTTGGTAAGCTTATAATGTGTGGTATATTATACATTGCCATAGCTGATTTGAATCAATTTGGTTATTTGCTTTGTTCTATTTATTTGATTTTAGACTGCAGCCGTCGTTACCACTTAAGTTCCTGATATTATATAAGAATGGCACAGTAAATCACATGACAATGTAAAGGAAATTAGTTTCAATGATCTTCGTCATCATGATTGTTGTATCATTAAGAAGCTGACATGAAGTAGGTGTTACAACCAGAATAATTTCCCATGCCTATTGTGTTGATACATTTTTTACCTTGAAAATTGTACGTGTTGAATGTAGATTGGTTTGTACGTGTATTTTATCAAATACCATTTTACTATTTAAAACGTTCATTATTACGTATCAATGTGCAGTGAAGAAAACATGTGCCGCGATTGGTCAGTTATTATGAATATGATATTTGGGGAAATTAATGACCAAAAGAGTTAGTGGGTTTTTTTTATCGCAATATGCCTCTTTTTTGTCGATTTGATGCTAGCCAATGTTCAAATGTTGATTTAATTACCTTACAGTCTATGTATATAGAGAAACTACCGGTATTTAAAGTACAAATCCGCATGACCTGTAAAGTTAGCGAAATGCCGATTTTAAAGTGAAATTTTTTTTTTTCTCAAATACATAGGTATTTCCCTATTGCGGTGTAAAATTCGTCGCCATTTGTTTCTTACCTATGTTATCTTATTGTTATTTTCACCTGTTATTAGGTTAAGGTATTGTTATTTTCACCTGTTATTATGTTAGGGTATTGTTATTTTCACCTGTTATTATGTTATCTTATTGTTATTTTTACCTGTTATTAGGTTAGGGCATTGTTATTTTTACCTGTTATTATGTTATCTTATTGTTATTGTTACCTGTTATTAGGTTAGGGTATTGTTATTTT
>MJUT01033995.1:486891-523252 GCA_002080005.1 Gigantidas platifrons
ACCTGTTATTAGGTTAGGGTATTGTTATTTTCACCTGTTATTAGGTTAGGGTATTGTTATTTTCACCTGTTATTAGGTTAGGGTATTGTTATTTTCACCTGTTATTGGTGTTAGGGTTGCGGATGTTTAACGCTACTTTTAGTAATGTATCAGTTATATCGTGAGGTCAGTTTTATTGGAGCAGAAATCCGGACTACTCGGCGGAACCCCATACAGAGAATCACTGACAAACTGCATTGAGTACACGTCGCCATGGTCGTGGATCGAACTAACCCTTTTAGTAATGAAATACATTGATTACATAGATAAATGTTAATACAAGTACCAAACGACCGTTATCACGGTTGCCCTATATAAAGGGGATATATAGTAAATGGAAAATATCTTCAAAGCATACGATTTGGGTGTATATTTGACTGGTTCTGTCAATTATCACTGGTTGTCAATATGCTACCTTAATTTTGATTACGGTGATATCATTATGAGAAGAAAGCTTAAGCAGTGATGGTCAACAATTCCACATATATCATCAAAACGGACATCAACCCTTCACATCGAATCATTGAACACAAGAAAGATCACGACATATGGCGTTGATAATCCAACTCCCCGCTTGTGACAGGCACAAAAGTGTGGCAGAGTTAAAGCGGTTAGTTCTACTCTCTTGATTGTTTATCAAACTAAACGCATTTTATCTCTACCACATTTCCCTGCATTTCTATAAAACTTAGGCAGACATGCAAGTTTGTTAAGTTGTTTCCACAGTGATGTGCCCTTATGCCCAAGTAATTATATTTACGCTTACAGATATGGCAACACTCCGTCTGTTCATCGTAGTGTACAGAGCCAAGCCATACGATGTTCTGATGTATGCCGACATTTATTTATCCTACATGTGGTAACTGCTATATTTGTCTTCCATTATATTTGCCTTTTTAATGACGATTTTGTATGGTTGTTTTTTTATGGATGAAATATTTTTTTGAGATATAACGACACATATTTTCTGCTTCCGATGTTATTAGAGATCAGTGATGTTAATTTCTCACTAATTAAAATTTTTGGTTGACTTCATTTTGTTTAATTTCTTTGTATTCCTGTTGGCTCATTATATTTTCTTTTTAATTTATCACTTCGTGTATGCAATATTTTTCCAACCGATGTACTGAAATGTACAATCGAATTAAAAAAGGTCTTTATTTGTATCTTTTCAAGTTTCTTTTATGCCCTATTTTATAAATGTTCACTCTTTGGAATCTTCAACTTTTTTTCAAATTAAATGGAACATAACTCACAAAGTATACAATTGTATTGTGTATTTGACAGTTTATGTCAATTCTCTCTCTGTTTCTCTTTATATACTTTATACCCCCTTTAACGTTAATAACCTCTGTATAAATAGTGTACTACAATTATGTTAACCCTTTGGCATCTTCTAACTGTTTTACTAATATCAAGCACCAGCACATATCCAGCCTAATTCAATGTATTATATTATATAACACGTTTTGTTTTACTTGCTAAGGTCTTCCGTCAAATCCACAGTAGACAAGTCGTTATAAGTGTTCTAATGCGAATGAGCCGTTATATTGAATTCTTGAAATCCAAGAATGTGATGGAAAATAAAGACTTGCGACAGGTCGGTGGTTTTCTCCGGTTTCCTCTACCAACCAAACTGACCACCACGATATAACTGAAATATTATCGAAAGTGGTGTTAAACACCATTAAACAGACAAACAATTGTGGCGCATCGTCAAGAAAAGCTACATCCAATCTCCAATTAACGCCGGTGACTATTCAAATACAATACAATTATTTCTTAAATATCTAGAAGTAACATTAATTAGACTGTGAAAGGTATTTATTAATTGAAAATCCATTACAGATCAAATAAAAAGTGGGCTTTTTTTCAAAACACAAACCCTTGTATTGTACTTTATCTGCTATGTGTATGCTTTCGCTATTTCAGTAAAAATATTCCTTTTTGAGGTGTTAAGGGGATCAATACATGTTATGAATATTTTTGATACTTGTTAGCCTATATAAATATTGCTATCAAAGAGGGGAGGTAATTAATTTCATCAGTTTATATGTCATTGCGTTCCGGCGTTGTATAAAAGCCAGAGATTTGGGTCATGTTGTGATTGCAGATATTAGTGACCATCATAGGTTTTCTTGTCAATTTGATTGTTGTGCTCTGTGGTAAATTAAAATATGAATAAGATCAAATACAAATTAAAAAAGTACAAAAAGCACTTCATTTTATTATTGAAAGTACAAACAACGAAGCAAACAATATAAAGTCAAAACAAAACAAATCAAAAGATGTTTTAATTGGATTTCTAATTCATAAAACATACTACTCTAATCGTAGGCTTTTAATTCTATAGTAAAACACACAATGTAAAACAGTCTGTGGTGTTTGTTATATAAAATATGCAAGATGATGTACGAAAGTCCGATATTTTACTCTAGGTGATGTAAGAAAGTCCGATATTTTACTCTAGGTGATGTAAGAAAGTCCGATATTTTACTCTAGATGGTGTAAGAAAGTATGATATTTTACTCTAAGTGATGTTAGAAAGTCCGACATTTTACTCTAGATGATGTAAGAAAGTCCGATATTTTACTCTAGGTGATGTAAGAAAGTCCGATATTTTACCCTAGGTGATGTAAAAAAGTCCGATATTTTACCCTAGGTGATGTAAGAAAGTCCGATATTTTACTCTAGGTGATGTAAGAAAGTCAGATATTTTACTCTATGTCATGTAAGAAAGTCCGATATCTTGTTCTAGGTGATGTAAGAAACATAGAATAACGGCAATTTTAAAGCGAGACATATAGAATCTAACACCGGCAAAAGTGCAAGACAGGGAAATCTCCGACACCCGAGGGTAAGATTACAATCGTTCGCTGACGAGGCTCGCCGAAAAAATATTTGAATTTGGTCAAAGGGAGGTACGTTAGTTACTAACAAGGGAGAGCACTCTATAATTTACTCAAAGTAAACAAACATTGACTTGAAAGTCATACACCGTGAAACATGAAAGGTGCACGATAGTGATTTTTGTGTCTTGCACTAGTGCAAGATAAGTACAATCTCACATCGCTAAAAATAGGAACTGGTCTGTCTCAAAAGTGAGAAAGACATTATCCCTAATATCTAAGAGAGTCCTGGGATATTTGTGAAAATGTCTGCCGAGGCCATCAGAACTGACGTTATTGTTTTCATCAGTGACGTCATAATGTGTTTTATGTCAGATTGGCCGATAAACTTGCTAATTAAGAAATAATCAATGGCTGCCATGGATTATTTCGATTCTAATAGGGCAAATACGGTAATTTACTTGCAAAACGCCGCCTATATACACACAGCAATGTATTTGGCTGCTCCGTTACCCTCCCGAGCACAAAGATACGATTTCTGTTATTTCTAGATACGATTTCTGTCATTTGAGATTACTAAATGTTGTCATTGATGAACATCAATTCAAAAGAAAGGGAAAATACTACAAATCCCACTTCGACAAGGAGGCGTACACGAAGCCAAAAAACGTCAGGATCTCTATGTTCTAAACTGGAAGTCTTCATATGACGTCATGTTGTTTACGTGCCAAAATTGTCAACAACATTTCGCGGAATTTTAATTTTCTACGGTAAATGTATAACGTACACCATTTCGCGGGAGGGTAAACGGAATAGCCGAATTGACAACATTACTGCGTTTGCGCTAAAAGTGTTGTTGTTGAGTATTATATGAACTGACGATAACACGGCGTCATATTAGAATACATGTTACGAACTGACCTAATATTCTTGTGGATCAAGATCAATTCAGTGATCCAGACGTTATCAGTGGCACACATCAAAGGGAAAATGTCCAATTTGCTGATAGAGTCCGATACTTTTCTCTAGGTGATGTAAGAAAGTCCGATATATTACTTTTTAATGTTTAATGAATGAAAATAAATTACTATATGCAATTAAGAGCATTATAAAGCATAATGTCATTATTCGGTATTATATAAAACAATAAATGTAAGGGGAGACAAATCACAATTGCATTGAATGGAATGAAATGTTTCATGATGATATTCACAAACTTCTAAGAGTACAAAATAATACAATAGCGTCCATTGCACTAAAATCTCAAAAAAAAATGTAAGTGATAACAAATATTTGGCACACTTAGTTAAATAAAATTTTCCTCACATCTATCGCATGTTCTATCGTTCTAATACTGGCTCAGTCCAATGACAACACAAGTTTATCAACATGCAACTCACTGTACCATACTGGAGTTATACATCTTTTCCTAGGAACCGTTTCACTTCAGATTTCTTTTTTAAAGCCTTCTCTAACGACATAAATGGTCTCTCGAACACAACAGATAAAAGGAGCGCTCCAGTCGTAGTAACTCCTAGATAACCAATTATCAGGAATATCTTGAAAAATAATAATAATATCGTGAGTGGGTATATCTAACAGTATGTCATTATGGATACATATTCATATTTATTACATACTTAGTTAAAAGAAAGGCATTTTTGTATGACCAATATGACCGGAAGTAAACTGTCCATATTTTCACACCCCGGGAAAATAACCGGTTATTGGATTACTAAACGATCATTGGCCCGGGCCAATATGGGCCTCGACTTCGTCTCAGGCCAATATGGGTGTCTCTTTTCTAGATGTCGGAAGTATGTAATGAATAGTTTAATACATGGGTATTTCCATATTGACCTGGTTATCATCCCTCGACCAATATTGGCCCTCGACTGCGTCTCGGGCCAATATGGGGGTCTCGGGATGATAGCCAGGCCAATATGGAAATGCCCATGTATTAATCTGTATATAACACTTTTAGAAGCATTGTTATTGTGATTTGTCTAAGATTCAAATATTTGAAGGACAATGTGTTAGGTAGTTGGATTGCCTAACGACTCATACAAGCCTATCATCATTACGGCGTGGGTTCGCGCCCAGCTTTGTTAATTACAAAAAGGGTGCACTCGACTCGCAGCCGCAAGTGATAAAGTTTACCAGTTGCTTGCCCATGGTCGGTGGTTCTCTCCGGGTACTCCGGCTTCTTCCACCGCTAAATCTGGTCGCTGAAATATTGCTGAAAGTGGCGTTAAACACAAAAAAATCAAATCAAATCAAACCAAATCAAATATTTGAATGATAAACGAAAAACTACCTACACATTTTTGTAGTATTGCAAATAATTGTATTTGTATTGTTAATAACATACACTGAGTAAATAGCGTTGTGTTATGTCAAAGTAGCATATTGTCAGCTCGGTCATAGAAAATACCCAGATGCTTTGAACAAGACACGCGGAGATCGTTATTTTCTTCTGTGTTCATTGAAAATATAATTGCACTGTGAAACATTATCATGACCTAGAGTCTCCTCTTTTTGTCTTTAATACTCCATGATTCATAGATATGCGACACATACCAATATTATTGAGTACGGATTGACCCGACTAGAGAACACAACCACGATCTTCCACACTAGGGGCAGTCACGTTGGATACTACACCACAGAGTAGGTAAGTATTACCTGACTGGAGAACGAAATCAATATCTTCCACACTAGGGGCAGTCACGTTGGATACTACACCAGAGTAGGCAAGTACTACCTGACTGGAGAACGAAATCAATATCTTCCACACTAGGGGCAGTCACGTTGGATACTACACCACAGAGTAGGTAAGTATTACCTGACTGGAGAACGAAATCAATATCTTCCACACTAGGGGCAATCACGTTGGATACTACACCAGAGTAGGCAAGTACTACCTGACTGGAGAACGAAATCAATATCTTCAACACTAGGGGCAGTCACGTTGGATACTACACCAGAATAGGCAAGTACTACCTGACTGGAGAACGAAATCAATATCTTCCACACTAGGGGCAGTCACGTTGGATACTACACCACAGAGTAGGTAAGTATTACCTGACTGGAGAACGAAATCAATATCTTCCACACTAGGGGCAGTCACGTTGGATACTACACCAGAGTAGGCAAGTACTACCTGACTGGAGAACGAAATCAATATCTTCCACACTAAGGGCAGTCACTTTGGATACTACACCAGAGTAGGTAAATACTACTGGACTGGAGAACGAAATCAATATATTCTACACCTGGGGTAATCACGTTTGGTATTACACTACCGAGATGGTACTACCTGACTGGAGAACGAAAACAATATCTTCCACACCCGGGGTAATGACGTTTGGTATTACACTACCGAGATGGTACTACCTGACTGGAGAACGAACACAATATCTTCCACACCCGGGGTAATCACGTTTGGTATTACACTACCGAGATGGTACTACCTGACTGGAGAACGAACACAATATCTTCCACACCCGGGGTAATCACGTTGGGTACTACACTACCTAAATGGTACTACCCGACTAGAGAACGGAAACAATATCTTCCACACTAGGGGTAATCACGTTGGGTACTACACTACCTAAATGGTACTACCCGACTAGAGAACGAAAACAATATCTTCCACACTAGGAATAATCACGTTGGGTACTACACCACAGAGTAGGCAAGTACTACCTGACTTGAGAACGAAATCAATAGCTTCCACACCCGGGGTAATCACATTTGTTATTACACCATCGAAACAGTACTTAATACATATAACATAATATAAATAATATAATGTTGTATAGTGCAATATATGCTTACCATATCTACATCAGCAACATACATCAACGTTCTTCTAGACATTACATATACAGCTATGACAACTGGGTTCAATAAATATATAGCGTAGGTCAAACGTGACAGAGGTAGAAATCCTCTCCAAGATAAAATGGTGTTGAAAATACCTATAAAAGATCAAAGGAAGAGTAAATATTTAGCCAAAACAGAATTATGTTGTGTGTAAAGCTACGTTTCTGATTATGCAATATATAAATGGAAAGAAGAGGTGCATTCGTAAAATCATAGAAACCCATATCATACATATCCATGGTCGCGCATTCCCTTGGCTATGCGTAGGCGCTTTAATTTAAGAAATAAAAAACAAAATGGCCGTTAATTTTCAGCTCTCACATATAGCTGGATGTGCAGCGTTGTTATGCAGATTGATGAGCGTTATCATGAGCTTTATACATAAAATATTTAAATATAAATATGTTTGTACCGCAAAAGTTGTCATAGATAATCTTGAATTTGATGTTCTTAATGTATAATGCAACTGAAAAAATACAGCAATGTGAAAATAAGGATAAATACCCAAAAGTTACACAATACTGGATATGTGTGGGTAAGTGCTTGAGTGAGTGATTGCTGTTAAACGTCAAAGCTGTATCCTGACGAACACAAGTTTCTTGTTGATTGGATGATTATGGTGATTATAACTGTTTTGTACTAGATCAAAACACTGAGCATTCTAAATGGTGATTCCATGATCAGACATTATGCTTGGTTTCTGTTAACCTTTTGCAAAATTCAAATCCACAGTAATAAAAGAACATTCTCTCCCCTTTCTGCAGTTTTATAAGATAAAATAATCTATATGATAAATTTTGGTTTGCCTACCGACTTTACCTGTGCGCAACCACTTCAAAAAACGATAACGATATATCTTATTAAACCTGAAATGCCTCAGGTGGTCGATTTACCTCCGCTGTAGTTATGACAAGAAAAGATAATCCATGCGGTACAAGCTGACCATGCTGGACGACTCAATGATTCGTATGCCGCCTGTTGAGGGAGAGTCCAAACTGTCGCATTTTCCATGTATTTAAAATATGATACATATAGTAAGAATACACTCAACAGTATAGAAATAATCCAACCAACTACAGCAACCAACTACAAATATGGAAGTAACACAAATTAAATAATACAGTTGATCAGCACTTTCTTTTATGAATGGAAATAAAAGTACAATATTATTTTATCAGTAATTTCATAGAGCTATTGCACTAATATTATAGAATTATTACGTGATGCTTTTCATATTGGCCTAGTCATAGGTCCGAGGCCTGCTGTATTGGCCTGAGGCGCAGCCGAACGCCAATACAGCAGACCGAGGACCTATAACTAGGCCAATATGAAAAACATCACGTAATGATACCTTTATTAATAAAACAGTCCAATATCTCTCGAGATTTTTCCTTTCAATTGTCGAAATGTCTAGCGGATTCCGATCCAGCTGTTATTGGACTGACTGGAATCGGGCCAATGCGGAAAATATCCGTATTGGACTGGTTTTTGCCGTATTGGCCCAATGAAAGTTTTTATATTGTATTGACAGATTTGATCATACAAAGGCTAATATATCAAAGGTAATTAATAATGAGGAATATTGTACCGAGCACTATGTCATATTGTGGAAATTTCCGAGTACAATACAATATACATGTACTACGAAGGACAGCATTGCTCAATATTAGTGCATTAACCTTTTATTGCATAGCACTAAATATATCATTTTATTAGATTTTTCGTTTTAACCTCCGTAGCTCTGATTCCTACGACTGTGATACAGGGTCCTATTCCGACATTTTATCATGTCGTCTGTTTGCTGGTTCCGTGCAAATATTGTTTAGAGCCTATATAATGTGTACCAAGCATTTAGGGAAATATTATTAAATGATTCAGAGGAATGACTCCCATCTTCGCTAGCCAAGGGTTACGATCCGCTCCTCTTCTCTCCACTCTTGGCAGATTAAGTCAGAATTTTGTAATTCCCCCGTATCACCCTTTAGCGGATTTATGAAGTTCAGCCATTTGCATTACATCATTATCAACCAATGAGAACGGTTGTACTATATTACCTGTTCGAAAGAATGTAGCCGAAGACTTCAGTTAATTGAGCAAATACATGTACTTTAAAATTTTCTGTAAATATCGTTCTTCTGTGTTTGGGGTCAAAGATTCATCACAAAATCTACAGTTTTCTCCACATGTCGCCATTGTTTACATTTTTCTTTCTGTACATGTGATCGTTGCGTGATCTTTTGTTAGACGCATTTTGATTGGACGCAGCCACCCACAGCTGCATCGAATAGAAAAACAAATCGTGAGGACCCGAAATTCCGATTTAATCTGCCAAGGGTGGAGAGAAGAGGAGCGGATCGTAACCCTTGGCTAGCGAAGATGAAAGGCTCCAGACAATATGGCATTTTTATTTTCCAAGGATATTTGCAAGAATTATTTGGTACTATTTTAAAAGCTAGACAACTTAGTTATATGTTTTTAGTTCGCTGTTCCATTCAACTTTGACATAAAACAAGGTTGGAATGTAAATAGTTGTAATATCATGCCACGACGTAATTAACAATGTTAACATCTCAGATGGGTGGCTATTCACTAACAGTAATAACATATTTGATACTACTGTGACGTTAGTAATGCTCATATATCTAAATATTCGTGAATTTAAATTCTGCAACTTGACGTATATAGAATTCAAAGAACCTCTTCTCTTCCAAGCCATTGCATTTTTATAGCTTTTTATTGCCGTTTAGTTTGTTCAGTGTGCATGGTATCCGATTAGTTCCTTTACTTCTGGTCAAGTGACCAATCATCTCCGAGTCTACTAAATCGCTAGGTATTGAAGTGTTGATCGCTTTTAAAAGTGCTTCCGAATATGAATAAAAGGATACACGACATTACCAAATACTGAGTGGTATTAGATTTTAGCTTGGACAAAATAAAATATTAAAGATTCAAAAATATACCCCTTTAATAAGCTTGCATCATCTAGTAAGACACTATTAACAAACAAAATAAACGCTTCGTTCATTATTTATTTTCCCGATTGCTACAATATGTTTAATATTCGATAACACATGACATTGTTGACCACAAATCGTACTATTAGAACATAAAACTTTACATTTTACATCAACATTTATAAAAATTGTTTTCCCTAATGAAAAACAATCGTCGCAAAATACTATTCACCATGAAGATTTACTCTAACATGTACATGTAGTAGAATTCTATTTCTTTTTGTAATATTCACAATTCTGATTTTGAGTTCGATAAAACGTGGCACGTATACTTCAACTTTATATCAAGTTTGCCAGTTACTGGTGGCATGCCGGTGTGTTTAGGTGTGTTTAGGTGCATTCACACCAGTGTTATTCATAAAAACAATGACAGAAGAAAAAACCGACAAACACGATATACCTGATACAATTGTGGCAACTGGAGTAAGCATATCTATTAAACAGTAATTGAATGAAGAAATGTTGGTTTTCATTGGGGTTTGTGTTGCTCAATCTTTAGATTTCTGTGCAATGTTTTCTAGCCATTGTTTGGTTGTTGTTGTTGTTGTTGTTGTTGGAGTTTTTTTGCCCTTTGTAGCTTAGAAATTGCATTGTCTGTCCTTCATTGATTGACGGCTTCTGATCGCCACTTTGGTATTTTCAAACTTTTCTTAGTAAACACCAGCAATTGCATTCTCAACTGAGTTAACATTGAACCTTGACTAAACTTATAGATTACAAATTTAAAATATTTACAATAAATACAAACCCTATCTAATTTGAGTCTAATCCTTATAAACATAGTAAAAGCTAACAGTATACCGACACAGTAAGATGATACACGGCACCATGGAGCAGTAAATATGTGGTTCCAATAATTACCATTATCCATTAAAGAACTGTCAAACAAAACATCAATTGGTCATTTCATCCTAAGATATATATCTAAATTTTTGCCCTTCCGAAGCAACTGAATGCATCCGGTAATTTCGTTGGTTCGTGTTGCTCGATCCTAAGTCTTCCGTGTAGTGTTTTGTACATCACTAATTTTCCTTTTGTACTTTTTGTTTTGTCCATTGTATTGTCTGACCTTCTTCAATTTTCATCTTCTGATTACCCCTGTGGTATCTTCAACCTTTTCTTAATCATATCATATACATTGTATATTATGTAAGCAAGTTTTACCTCCCTCGGTCATTGATAGCGTTATATGGGTATGACTACGTAGCTTTTGCTTTGTCATAATCCATTAATAATAGATATTTCAAATTGGTCTTCCATCTGTATGAAAATGTGATCCCTTAGAGGATGACCAGAAGTGTCATTGAAGCGATATAGGCATTTTGAAACTGAGACTTGGCCAATGTTATTCACAACGTCTAGCGTTTTGAATGAAATAAACGGTTGAGGCGATGATAATCTCTTTCTCTTTTTTTGTGGAATGGGGGAACAACAAAGTAGTCATATAACAATTTTTTATATTATGCGTGAAGAGTAATGAATTCTTTTTTCACTGATGTGTTTAACAAATTGATCATAAACTATATTATAAAAAAAAAGTTGAAACAGTCATGGTCAACAATACCACCAATATTAACAGAACGAACAATCACCTCTCATCTTAACTCGATGAACATGTCGCTATAAAGAATGTGAACGTAGCTGAATTTACTTCTTAGGATTATTTCCTATAGTTTTCCTACTTCATCATATCCATTCCAAAGTTTCAATGTTACATCAACGAAAGGGATCACTTCGCTTAGTACGGCCCGTCGTGGCCGTAGGGTAGGTAGATTTACAACTACTGTGCAATCAGTGCCTATAACCACTTAAGTTGTGAGTTGAGATGACAAGGTGAACTCATTACAACAGTATGTGATAATGTTTGTCAGTGACTTGTAGCAGGTCGGTGGTTTTCTACGGGTACTCCAGTTTCCTGCACCAATAAAACTGACCGCCACGATATAACTGTCATACTGTTGAAAGTGGCGTTAAGCATCATAATTCTAACCCATTACTCTTTCGAATAGTTAATAAAGCAGCTATGGATACGTATGTTATCTTAATTATGATATAATATATAACCATAGACTCTCTTAATACTAGTGGTGGATTTGGTGAGCAAGAAAAACAATAATGCCCATGCATATATATTCAGTTTGAGATAAATGTGATCTTACTCCATATAACATGTACTGCCACGTATATGTATAATAAACAGACCAAAAAACCTCCAATTAATTAGTAACATTATCAGCATTTATTGGACAAAATGTGTCTTATCATGGTTTCCTCCAGGATATTTCCTAGATTTAGATTCTGAGAGTGGCATTATCGTAATACCGTCTATATTCTTACCTCAGTATGTCTCCACCATATCGTTGTTCTTTTATTCCAGTAGCAGTTATTCCCCCTACCATTAATAAAGCAACTATAGTGAAGCCAATGCGATGTGAACTAGAATGAAAAGAACATTCAAATATATGTTGCACATTATTGCATAATTAAAACAAATACATTTCATGACATTAACATTATCAAGTAATGTTTTAAATTCCCCCAAAACACCTATCCAGGAACCCCATTGCACTTTGCAACTCGTTGTCTAATGCATTAAGCATTTAGAAAATGCAATACAGATGTATTATATTTATGTTATCACATGAAGACAGGGTATCCAAGCCCAAAGCATTTCTTGGTAAAATGCCGATCCAGGTAAAATACAACAAGAGTACGAACAGAAGGGTTTAAGATGACATGCCTCACTTTTTCCTACTTACTAATTTGTCACGGTGTTGGAGATCTGAAGAAACTCTACTATGTGTTACATGCAAGTGATCCGTGGAATGAAAAGGACGCTTTGGTGACGATGAAAGAGTGACCCATTATATGATATAAATGTAACCGGGTACCCAGTTGTAAAGATAGATATGGCTCAAAATGTGTTCTGATAAATACGTTTAATAGATTGTATATGTATATGTATACAATATGTTATCTATATTAAATGGCGCTGGTTACATAATGGGGTAATTGTGCCAATTTGCTATCAGTTTGAACGTGGCATTTCAAGATATCAACAGGACGGTCGTGATACCCAGATGACCGAGTAAGCCCGTTATACTTTGTGCTTATCCAAAGTCAAGATCAGTTATGGACGTTAATATGCATGTATTCAGGGTTTTATGGCATGCTTGTGGAATTGTTCGTGTTGCCATAGTTTTCTAAATTACCGATAGCTACGTATGCAAATGCACTATTTAACTACACTTGTCTTAATTTCGTCATGAAATGAATCATGTTTGTTGGTTTGGTTTATGGTGATTAACGCCACTTTCAACAATATTTCAGTTATATCGTGACGGTCAGCTTTATTTGTGGAGGAAACCAGAGTACCCGGAGAAAAACACCGAGCTGTCGTAAGTCACTGACAAACTTTATCACATAATGTTGTATCGAGTACACCTCGCCATGAGCGGGATTCAAAGTCACAACTTAAGTGGTGATAGGCACTGATTGGACAGGCAGTCATAATTTCAACTACCTTGCGATCACGACCACGACGACTTCTGAGAACGAGAATAGGAAATTCTACTAGTGTAATTAGTAATGCTAACAAATGAAGACAAATCAATGTACTTACATTAAAAATAGAACTATGAAGATTGGCGTTATAACGTTAAGTTGCATAATAACAGCATTGAACCATGACCAAGGCATACACTGAAAAAAAATAATTAAAAAAAGTAAAATACAATACCTATGACATAACTAGGTAATTACTGTGCGAATTTCTGATTTGACACGGCAGCGAATATACGTTTTGGCAGCTGCCGAAAACAAACTAACAAATGAAAAACTATTTCGTACAAATGAAGTCTACAATATACGAGCAGGCACAATTGATATTGATAAGTGTAATTGTTTAATAACAAGGCATATGGTTATTGAGAAAGGAGAGTCGGAATTATTTGTGCAAGCAACGACCGACATATTGTCAACCGTTCATTTAATTTTCAACTAAGACCGGCGCCGTCTACGTAAAGTTCCTATTACCGATTATGTTGCAAGTTCAATTTATGACCATTGTGCGAGGTGTACTGAATACAAGTTACTTCTACAATGTCGATTTCTTCAAATACACCGGTTTCTTGAATTTCATCCACAAGCAAAACTGACTATATATAATTGAAATATTGTTGAAAGTGGCGTTGAATATCGTAACTATACCTACTAACTATGTCATTTTCAACAATAATTCAGTTTTGTCATAACGGGTAATTTAATTGGTGTAGGAAAGCAGAGTACATTATACATAAAACATGTCATGGTATTGTCCCAGATGTATTTGTAATGAAGAGCAATATGTACTTTCAAATACTATCATATGTTGCGTAACCTAATTGATAACATATTAATGATGTTAATATAAGTATTGTACTATAGTATTATAGTGTTATCAAACTTTGTATATCAATAAACACACTTTTTGTACTTTTCAACTGACCAAAGTTCTTGTGTAGATATTAAACAGATGAACGTGATGTCATATGTACTAGATAGAGAAATCATGAACTTATATCTAACTAATAGTGCTAATGACAAAAGTCTAAAATATTTGATACACAAAATACAACGTATGTATACAATCTAATCTGTAAGATGACTTCACCCGTAATATGTTTTATTGTTGATAACCCCGCATATAGGAATACTATTGTATAAACCCAATGACATCATCACGATCAAGATACCCAGATGAACAGTTTATTGATAGAAGTAAAGAGTACCTCTCAACTGCAGACTAGGGGCCGTTTCACACCCCTTTTAGCGGACGAGTTATTCTCATTGTTGGGGACTCTATTTTCACAGTGAAACAAAAACGCTGTTCCTTTACTTTAATTTGTGTCCTAAGTGTAATGTTGGATAGTCTCTCATGTTCATGTACATATTATTTTTTCTAATCTGTATCACCATAGCCATGATAAAAAACGTAGGGAGTGCGACGTGACTTTGATTAATATCACACGGATTTATATTTCTTGATCCATTCAGTTCCTTTGGCGATATGCACATTTTTATTTTATATTCTACAAAGTATTGTCCAAAGATCATTACTGGGTTAAACGAACCTTAATTAAATTTAAGTGTCAATTAATCATTAGATGTAAACTGACTTCATGAGACTTCAAGTGTCGTGACACAAATAAAACTGTCCCGCACGTTATCAATGAAATATTGTTGAAAACATATAATTCTAGTCATAACAAAATGGAAAAAATCGCACCAGTGTACCATTGCTCTACATTTCAAGCTTTATTATAGTATGCTTTGCATAATGTACACTTACTCCCAGAACACAATAGAAGACATAAATTATATTACACATAAGACAATCCAGTAAAGGAAACAACATGTATGAAAATACAAATTTGAAGTTTGCTTTACTCTGCAGAAACTGCGACATATTATTGTTAAAAGTCTTTAAAAACGGACATGTAAATTGCACAAGATTTTAGAATTGCAATATTTTTGTTACTTATTCACATTTTTATATAATAATACCTGTTGGAAGGGAGTATGTCCATCAGTTCCAACTAGATTATTTACATACAAGATATGATACCACCACCTTTCCCTGCACGTCTCCGCCAGTTCTATATGATTTGGCCACGTTGGGCCATCACCCAAGTATCTATACATGAACGCATAGGACATCATTACTACCATGTAGATAGGAGTTAACCTACAAAACATTAATAAAAGATTATACAGTGGAGGCCTCGTTATTGCGTAGTCGAAGAGAGCAATCATTTCACTTCCTGTTACTGACGGTTGTGGAAGTAAAACGTATTCTACGAAGTGTTTGAAATTTCTCATCTGGTTACTGACTTAGTGTACTACGGTATTTCAATATTGAACAACGTGTGTGATGATTTTTTGTTTTGTTTTATTACACAACGATTGGTGTATGTTGTCCAGCGTTGCTCATTTCTGTAGCTTTCTGTATAGTATATATCTTTTTTTATTTCTTATCTTAATTTCTTTCCGTTTTCGTTTGGTGTCTTGTGTCCAATGTTGTCCACTCTTCCTTGTCCTTTAGCTTTTCTCTATTGTTTTGTGCATTGCATTGCCGTTTTACTGCCATTCCTTGTCCTTTCGCTTTTCTTTACTGTTTTGTGCATTGCATTGCCGTTTTACTGCCATTGATACAAATAACAAAACAAAACCATTGTACTATATGCATACTTGCCTATCTGGTATATTGAATAACCATTGAAGGGGTTTAAAGGGAATAAGGAAAAACTAAGTGTATGAGAAATGCATAAACTTACATGAGATAGATGCATAGAATATCTATTTGATGATAAAATCCTAGATATTAAACTTAGTGCGCATGATACGTTTCTGGAATAACCTTCATTAGGTACTCCCAAATCCAAAATATTTGAAAGCCAAACAATTTAAAAATCTTTGGGAGCAAGAAAACCAAAGGACCAAAACAGGATGGCCAAAATCAGCTGAGGTCACATAGGACTGAGGGAGGAGTACTTTAGTGTTAATAATAATTATAAGGTTTAGGATAAATCAGTGTTTATAAATGACAGCAAATCGTTGAAGGAGTAGTTCTAATTTAGAAATTCCATACATTCATAGAAAACATTCAGTTTTCGAAAGTAGATTCCTATATAGTGAAACCTTTAAAATGTTGCAACATCCTTCTTTTCTACGCCAAACCGTGCAGTGTAACCGTTGACGTTGCAAAGATCTGTGTATATATCACTAAATCATAGGTTACATAGAACATACAAGCAAGACAGCCTGGCATTTGTACATATATGTAATAAAATGTTTATAAAGAAACCTTTAAGACAATTCTATACATGTCTTCATATACGAGATTTATTATAGATTTCCATTTACAACCATTCTCGTAGGAGCTTAAGTGTGCAGTATAGTGTTATGGTTTAACACCACTTTCAACAATATTTCAGATGTGCTTTATATAATATCTTATTGGCTAATATGCATTTCTAACCTTATAAACCGGCGGAGTAGGTATAACAAAAGAGCTGTGATACGTAGCCTCTCTTCACCAGCCATAGACGTAAGTAGTTTGTAAGTCATAATAAATCCACTGAAAGAAAAACAAATCAATTTGGGGTATTATATATAATATGCGTCGACTGAACAAACATACGGGGTCACTAACCGGTCCGCAATCCTATTATACAGAATTTTCAACTGTTCGTTTGTGGTTATTGGGCCACTTGAAATCTAAGAAAGGTAATGGGACCCAATTAATCAGTTCATAGTATATGCGTGCAATATAGAGTTATACCCCCTTGTTGTTTATAAGACAAAAAACGGCCTGTGGAACCGATGGAGTTGAATAAATCTATAAATACAGATGAATGTTTTTATTATTGCTTGCGTTCTTTTATTATGAGAATCTTACAATCTTATCGGCTTGAAATACAACATGTACAAGACGATAATACGACTTGTTGCAATCACAATTTAAAAATGGCTGACACATTTTCTGTTCAAGGCTGATTGGAACTTGTTCTATATTTTGCTTTGTTATATACGTTTTGCTATGTTATTCACTAGCGTGATTTCTTTTTGTCGTGAAGATTAATTATGTGCTGCTACCTTTAATTTACAATTTATATTTTAGCTCATTACATTCTAAGGATCAGACAATGAAAATGAACCGACCAAACTAACATATACTAGACCATGTGAACCATACAAACAACAAATATTTTGGCATATTACCTGGACAAGACCACATTAATATCATTATTATACTGAGTGTCTAATTGTCCAGGTAATATGCCAAAATATTACCCAGGTAATATGCCAAAATATTACAGTACCAAATATCACTACAGAAACTTACACGAACCATTATAATTTTCAATATAATCGTCACCGATTGATAGTAGTAATATTATTACAATCGTAAGATGTTGTACAATACATGGAAAGACAGGTTTTGACTGGATTATGGACGTTTCATGTCGCGTACAACATTTCATGGCGGTCTGTTTTATTGGTAGAGGAAACAGGAATATTTAGAGAAGGAGAACTTCAATGACCTGCCGTAAGTCAAAACGTTGATGTCGTGTTTAGTGTGCACGATACTGTTCTGGAATAACCATCACCAGGTACGCTCAGGATAAGGTGTACCCTTGTAATTTAGCCACCAGGTACGCTCAGGATAAGGTGTACCCTTGTAATTTAGCCACTAGGTACGCTCAGGATAAGGTGTACCTTGTAATTTAGCCACCAGGTACGCTCAGAATAAGGTGTACCCTTGTAATTTAGCCACCAGGTACGCTCAGGATAAGGTGTACCCTTGTAATTTAGCCACCAGGTACGCTCAGGATAAGGTGTACCCTTGTAATTTAGCCACCAGGTACGCTCAGGATAAGGTGTACCCTTGTAATTTAGCCACCAGGTACGCTCAGGATAAGGTGTACCCTTGTAATTTAGCCTCAAGGTACGCTTAGGATAAGGTGTACCCTTGTAATTTAGCCACCAGGTACGCTTAGGATAAGGTGTACCCTTGTAATTTAGCCACAAGGTACGCTCAGGATAAGGTGTACCCTTGTAATTTAGCCACAAGGTACGCTCAGGATAAGGTGTACCCTTGTAATTTAGCCACAAGAAGTGTGATTCTACCTCACAGAAGTGATTTAGGTGATATGAACCAACTACGCTACGAGAGCGGAATTACAGACGCTGGGTAAAATAGCTTGACATTTGATATGTTTGATAAAAAAAAAAGATGTGTAGGTCTTCAGTAAAATAAGGTATTGGAAAAAAATAAATGTTGTAGAATAAGATTGGAAAACATAGAAAATATATCATTAGATTAAAAACAAATAACAAGACGTAAACAAAACAGATTGGTTTTTTTTATCAGATGCAAAATATATATACACTGAGTCATCTTATTACATATGTTATCTGTATATTATAGCTAATAGCCTATTAACCAATTTTAATTCATAAACATTTGCCAAAATAGTGAACCATCATTTGTTTTCTTTTTAACATACTTTTTTTTAAGCGCAAAATGTGAGAATGAAAATTAATGAATATATGCACATATCGAAGATGATTGTGTGTGTGTGTGTGTGTGTGTGTGTGTTTGTGTGTGTACCATTTTTGTGTTTGTGATGTGCTCGTCATTGATATGTGAACTTATACGGTTAGAAAGCCAAAATTGAAGGACAGGAAATAGCAAATGCACACACTACTATAACAACATTATTACATACGCAGTGAAACCGCCCCTGTGTAAACCGAAAACCTGCCTAAGCCAGGAAGACTTTAAAGTACCAGCTACAAAATGTCTATGTCATTTGAACCTGTCTAAACTGAACAAATTCTCCAGTCAGTTCTAAAGAGGTTCGGTTTGCATAGGTTTTACTGTAGTTGACAGTAGCAACAATATGGTGGAGACTTAAGTAGAACAAAAATCCCAAGTCAGATAAAAGTGATAGTGTCACATGTTTGTTATAAAATATAAATAACACTAGAAATACCTCTACATTTGATAACCTAATTCGACAAGATTTGACAGAGATCCAAATTTAAAATACATATTTAATTTACAGTAAGAGGTGTTCATTATAACAGCAAAAATATGTGGAGATATGGGGGGTTATGTTGCATTTCAAAGGTTAAATGTAAGGGCTATGGTGCCTAACGCCACTTTCAACAATATTTCAGTTCTATCGTGGTGGGGACTTTTATTAGTAGAACAAATCTGGAATACCCGGAGTAGCATAAATGGCGATCTGTTAATACCACACTAATACAATGTCAAACATTAAATGTAGAATAACAGCAGTACAAAAGGTCGAGTCAGATATTATATCTGTATCGTAGTGAGTCCGATGAGAAGAGGTTTTATACTGACGATAATGCATGTCGACACCTTCAAACTGACGTTATTGTATTTATCGGTGACGTCATAATTTAAAAATATCACTCGGTGAGATCATATGACAAATGTACAAAATATTAATATCAGTAGATATTACCTCTTCATTTGATAACTTAGTTCGAGAAAATTGACAGATCGAAATTTAAAATAAATATTTTATTTACAGTAAGAGGTGTTCATTATAACAGCACGAATTGGGGGGATTTGGGGGGTATGGTGCATATCAAAGGTTAAAGGTGAGGGTTATGATGTCTAACATCACTTTCAACAATATTTCAGTTATATCGTGGCGGTCAGTTTTATTGTTGGATGAAACGGGAGTACCCGGAGTAGCACAAATGATGATTTGTTAATAGCACGTCAATAAAATATCAAATATTAAATGTAAAATAACAGCAGTACAAAAGATGGAGCCAGACATTATATGTATTGTCGAGTCCGATACTGACGATAATGCATGTTGACATCTTCAAAACTGACGTTATTGTTTCTATCGGTGACGTCATAATTTGACAGCATCACTCAGTGAGATCATATGACAAATGTACAAATTACCGATAAATACATATATCTCTCTTAATTAGACAAAACTTTAAAATATTTGTGTTATGATATTTAACGCCAGACGGTATCCATACAAATCTGGGTTTGCCTTTATGTTACGGACGCTTAATGTCATTTTCAACACTATGTTTTGCAGTCTGTATTATTGGTGGAGGAAACATCAGTACCATTAGAAAACAAACAATTTCCAGTAAGTCACTATGGCAAACTTTTTCACATAAGTGTCCTATGGAGTACACCTCGCAAGGAATGGGGAATCAATCACACAATTTCTTAACAATAAGGGTAATAATAAAATTACCGAACTCCGAACAATCTTCCAAAGGGAAAGTAAAAACTCATAAGTATATAAACAGACAAAATCAGTCAACAACCGGAAAATCTGTGAAAACCGTGACTCTGACTTGGTACAGGCATTTCCAAAGAAATGGTGGGTTGAATCAGATTTTAAGGCGCCAAACCTCCCGCTTTCATTGCGGTTCAAAGGTTCGACTGTCACTATAACAGTATTTATAACAATACTGGAGCAAAATAGGTAAAATAGTAGTCAACGTAGTACTAATTTCAGTAACAATGCGAATATGACTTCAGAAACGAACGGCAAAATATTTGATTAACACTAACATCTACTCCCATAAAAAGCGTTTATATATCACTTAGCGTGTTCTTATCCTGACTATGCATGGAATATTTGTCGTTAGATGTTAAGCGACCATCAATCAATCAATCAATCAATGAATATCGTATTACATACCTTATCATGAGAAATGAATCTGTTCCCAGTGTTGAGGAGATAACTAACTGGAATGAGAACCTCTTTATTATGTCTAAACCTGCCAGTTGGTTGGCTGAAAAAAGCAAATCAGTATTTTTTATCAATAATTGACCACGGTTATGTCCCATTTGTCGTAATCACTTCCCTGTCCTTTCTTCATTCATGACTTATAACCGGGTTTGTTAGTAGAGTGGCAAGACGGATGCCACTAGTGGAACAGGAACTGCTAACCCTTACAAAAAAGGGGGCACCTCAGTAAACCCCAGGTTTTAGTGGGTTTGTGTTACTCGATCTTTAGTTTTCTGTGTAGTGTTTTGTAGATCGTTGTTTGTCCTTTTGTCCTTTTTGTTTGCCGTTGTGTTGTCTGTCCTTCTACGATTAACGGATTCTGATTACTCGTTTGATATTTTCAAACTCTTCTTAATACAAAATACAGCACTAGAAAAGAAATGTTAACATCGTATCCGACATTTTGTTTGTAATATCTTTTTTTTAATTTACCATTTCACTTGTGATTATTTTTCTATACGAACTGCGATTTATTTGCTTATTTCTACATTTCTATATCTTTAGCATCTTATGTCTATGATGTGGATTTTCCTATCCGGTGTTTTGCCTATCCTTTATGTGATTGGTTATTGTTTCACCCTTGTCTTTTTTTTAGAATTTTTTGTTTTTGCTGCTTCTTAAATGCATGCATTCTATGACGAATATTGTTTTATTGTGGACAATGTGTTTCACAAGTTGCATGGATCTGATATAATCTTAATGTAATGATAATACAAGCAATCCAATTGTTCTTGATCCAATATACTGACATGGTTTATTCGATATATTTATTATTGAAATTGACCGTTCCTGAATCATGTAATAGGCTACTCCTATCTCATGAATAAGTGACCTTAGGTGACCTTAGCCGATTTTTGCCATTCTGTTTAGGCTCTTTTCATTTATTCCTCTCAAATATTTTTAAATTATTTGGTTTCAAATTTTTCAAGCACTAAATTTGATAGCCAAATTTTTATTAAATCGAATTATTTTTAATGTTATCTTTATCTGTACGAATTTTCTTCATATTACAATTCAAAATGTATTCAAAATAATTTTACTTACCAATAACTGAACTGTCTGAGATGGCAGGCCAGGTAGCGTTGTACAAGAAGGCGTTGCCAACAGTAATCAACATTATAGAAACGAACCGTAATCCATGCAGACATGATATATCATCCGGATTTCTGTCAAATGATAGCGTTGTTTTCAAATTGGTAAAAAGAGAAAATGACCCAACAATTCGTCTTCCAAGGCCTAGACAGAAAGAAACGTCATTTAAAATAGATGCATTATTCGTTTCCATTACAGCATGTCAAATTCCAAAACTCAATAATCAATATATTGACCATATATTCTGCTCTTTATATTCTTGTTTGCGTTTGACAGATACCGTTCTTTGATTGCTTTGTTGGTTTTTTTTTGCTCTAAACTTTTGTCCATCCGGATTGTACTTCTGTGTTCACCGCTAGTTTTTTTCCATTTTCCTGTGGATTTGGATTGTGCTGCAGTCTTTTATTTTTCTTAACTTCGGTATTTTTCATTGTTATGTCGATTCGGATTGTGCTGTAGTGTTTTAGTCCATGATTTCGGCATTTTACTTTATCATAGCAATGCCAATTTGCAGCGTAATGGCCCATAATGCTAGTTTAATCCGATACTTTTTATTGGTCTGTACCCAGCCAGGAAAGTGAGCGTATCTGTGTAATTTTTCCTCTTTCTATGGTTGTTCCGGTAGTGTTGTTTTTGTGAATTTTGTTTTGTGTTGTTTGTTTTGTTAATTCATTGTATTATCTTGTATTGTCCTATACAATACTTTATCATGATTAACTAAGACGACAGGGATCTTTTGGACAACCGTGACCGTGATCGTATAGTTACTAGATTTACAAATATGCATACTAGCAGTGACTGTCTGTACCGAAGTATCCAATATATGAATATTGTCCAAAATTTGTTGAATTATTTGGCTTTGCAATCTTTCGACTCTGGACTTATCTGATGAATTTTATTACAGAAACGCATTGTGGGCACTGAAATTGATATCTACGTTTTTATTTGTATTGACAACTGTTGTTGGTTATTTACGACAGCTCGGTGGGGTTCTCCACCACTGTATGAAAACACTATAGCTGCTGCATATATTTAATAGTGGTATTAAACTTATGGGTTCTTTCTAAGACTAATATAATCTTTCGATGATCAACGTTTAATAGTTCAAAAACGTTTGGTGAAGTCTTAGTCCGATATTTCAGAATAAATGTGAATTAGAAATAAATTACCGTAATCAAGTAATTAATTACCTATTCAGTAATTGATTCCCTATTGGAGCATAAATTATGGTATGTGGTGTCCATTACATATTGTGTTGTGTTTTTGCTTGTTTTCTTCGTCATGTGTACCTTATGTTGCAAGTTTCTCTGGATTGTCCTTTTTTGTTATTTCCCCTTCGGCATTCTCTAACGTTTATTTACAACGCTTTGTTAGTTTTTTACCTGTGTACATCGAAAATACATCGTAAATAGATTTAAGTAAAGATCTTAAAAGAACACTTACTTTCTTCTTCATCTGTGTCATCAATAATATGGTCATACTCGGTTTCTTCTGGTGGTTCATCAACTTTCCTTTTGATTGATCCGTTATTCTGGTTAACATATACTACGTTTGTTCCTCCATTGTCTACAGGGTTACTATCATAGGCTTTGTTGTTATAGGTGGTGCCTTCTCCGTAACTTAGAGGGGAATTATGAGATGTCATTGAACGTGTTATACCATGGAAAATTGTGGCCAATATCACGATTCCAAACATTACGGCCATAATTACACTAAACAAGAAAAAAATATATATAATGTACAAGTATATAATATATTTCTATGCACAATATATAAAGAAATATATCTTAGAGGAAATCAAGTATATATTATACTAACATTATATATGAAATACCATTTTCAAAAGAAAATTTGAAGATATCAAAGGGGTAATCAGAAGCTGTAAATCGAAAGGACAGGCAATACAATGGAAAACGGAAAAGGGGAAAAGGGAGAAGCAATGACATACAATGCACTACACAATTAACATATATATATAGATTTCAGTATTTGTAACACCTGGTGGCTGAATGAGTTAGGTCGTTGGATCTAACAGCTCATACAAGCCTATCACCAATACGGCGTGGGTTGGCGCCCGGCTTTGTAAATTACAAAAAGGGTGCACTCGACTCGCAGTCGCAAGTGATAAAGTTTACCAGTTGCTTGCCCATTGTCGGTGGTTCTCTCCGGGTACTCCGGCTTCTTCCACCGCTAAAACTGGTCGCCATGATATAGCTGAAATATTGCTGAAAGAGGCGTTAAATACCAAAAATCAAATCAAACACATATTATTGATAGATGTGGGTAATCATACAGGCTATCACTCATTATATATAGAATGACTATAACTCAACAGATTATCTTTGAAGTGTTCGATTTAATTGTTATCAAAAACGAGACTAATTCAAACTGTGTAAAAATAAGATTTTTTGTCCTGATTTTTAGAATGGAGAAGCTATTTTTTGCACGTACATACATACCCATTGCAACTATTTGCTTTCTAAGTGATCTACCATTTAAAAATATTAACTCGGAGCATACTATATGTAATCAAATATATTTTAATGGCAATCCTTTTATAACAAATATATCAAGATATTTAAGAAGAAGAATTACTTTTTTAGACACAAAAATATATATATACTAAGATAAATGTAATAAATCATTTTGAGAACAATACAGGAAAGTCATAAAAGAGTCAAAGGTTGAAAATTTAGTTCAGGATATTTCACTTTACTGTCATTTTTAGCGTTACTCATCCTCATCATCGTATTATCTCCCTTTATTTTTGTTGTCATCAATTCTTTATATATAATGCTGTAATTTTTGTTCGATTCCAACTAATTGTTATTTTACCTTTGTCTTGTGAATCAAGGAAACGCCGCGATACTATTGTAAAAAAATTAATGAAGGGAGTAATCGTTTAGCTCAAATTCCTGGGCTATGTTTTTTTAGCTTGATCAAAAACTTATTTTCATTGAAACTTAAGCACAGAAATATCTGCATAGCAGGAAATCCTCAACAAATTAAACTATGTTTTTGAAAATAGCCTTACAAATTTTCAGAGAAAACACAGTTTTTATCTAAAATAAAAATTCATAGCCTATCCTTAAAATAACTGAATACTCCCTATTAAGATTCGTACGTTATAGCGACAGCTGGTTGGTCCTTCGAAAATTCCTTGCTTTCTCCACTACATACGACACTGTTTGGCTTCAGATCAAATTGTTCCAGAAGACCTATGATAGAAGATAACATCGGGATAGTATCGATATTTCAAAGGCTGCTTTAGGTTTATTTATGTCTGTTGAAATACATTCTTAGATACGGAATTATATATCCTATTACAAATGAATGTTTTGAAAGTATAGCGTCTTTAAAACGTTATTAAAAAAAGTACATTGCATTTTCCTTTTACTTTATAATTAGAGTCAGATACAGTAGACTTGAACATCAATATTTTTGCACTGTACATCTGAAGTTATGATAACCCAGTGGTTATGTTTATGGCCGTATACGTGTATCATGGCAACGTTGTTTTTTTCGGGGTTTTTTTTATTTGTTTGTTTGTTTGTTGTTTTTGTTTGTTTGTTTGTTTGTTTGTTTGTTTGTTTGTTTTTTGTTTTGTTTGTTTGTTTGTTTGTTTGTTTTTGTTTTGTTTGTTTGTTTCCCATAACAATAAAACTGACCGCCATGATATAACAGAAATACTGTTGAAATAAAAACGTAGATATCAAATTTAGTTCACACGACGCGTTTCTGTAATAACATTAATTAGGTACGCTGTAAATCGAAAGACTAGAATGACACATACTTAAGTTACTCTAACCTAGGTGGCAATGTCAGTTGATAGAAAATATAAAATGAGCAAAATTGTGTTAGGACTTTGAAGTTATATCACTGACAGGATCCCATTGTATTATCATTATTGTTGTATTAACAACATTTGTATATCTAATTTGATCCTTAACTTACCAAGCTTGAAAAAAGTCGGGATGCTTTCAGGGTGACAGCTAGCGAAAACACACATGCCCCATGTCATACTAACTGGTACACCAAATGTGTTCTGTAATAAACAAGACTAGACACTTTAACTTGTAATTAAGAGATGAGCGAGCTATAAATCAACTAGCTACAACATGAATGTCATAGAGCAGGTAGGGGCTGTGCTTGTGTTGTAGATGGGTTTACATTTAACAATGGACGTTTGTTATGTACTCAGTATATCATCTGGGTATGCAATAAATATCTCTATAATATGACAGGCAAATGGATGAAAATTAAAGACAAAAGACATAAATTTGGATGTGACATAAAAAAGGTATAACACAAACAGCCAAACCTAACAAATTACATCGGAACAAAATATTCAACCTTGCATTCTATTCTTCAGATCCATATGCAAAATTTAAAAGCTCATTTTCTCTACCACTAAACCATATTGCTTACCTTACCTACCACGTAATCACATTGTCTATATCGTCTTGTATAAGAAATCAAGGGGTCATCGTGGTAGTGATCGGATAGTAATTGGATTTAAAACTACATGTTCAATCAATGCCTATTACCACTAACGTTGTGAGTTCGAACCCCGCTCATAACGAGGTGTACTCAGTACAACATTATGTGATAAAGTTTGTCAGTGTCTTGCGGCAGATCGGTTGTTTTCTACGGGTAGTCCGGTTTTCTTCTCCAGTAAAACTGACCGTCACGATATAACTGAAGCATCGTTGCTAGTGTCTTTAAACACCATAAGCCTAAGCATATCACTTTATCACATTGCCTATGTTACCTACTATTTAGCCACAATGTGTATCTTACATACCACTGAACAAAATTACCTATATTACCTACCACTTAATCATATTACCTATATCGTCTTACGATTCCCACCTAAAAACGATGTTCGATTCGTCTTAACCTACAGTTGTTTTTTGGAGAGATCATGTTATTTGTGTATGTTTTGGGTATAGTGGTATCCAACACATTTTGTTCTGTGTTTTTACTTTGGATTTCTTTGCCTTGTGTGCCCTGTGTTGCCAGTTTAACTGGATTGTCTATTTTTGATTGTCCCTTCTGTAAACTATAGCGTTTATTTACATAAGAACTCCAGAACTGTACTTACAACTTGGCCTACTGTCTTGTTTATTATATCCTCGGATAATCTGAAAGTTGCTCTACAATATCGAGCTTTTGGGGAAGGTGTCATTCGTGGCAATGCCGCCCCTGTCCCGTCTGGTGTATATCTATCATATTCGACATCATTTAATGCCATGCATTCATCATATGATCCAATAAAGTGAAGATTTCCCGTCAAAGTTCCTGTTGGTGGTTTACCATAGGCATCAAACACTAGTTAAAATGTAAATTGAAAATAAGTTGATAATGATAAGAATTATATGTTCATTATTTCTCTTCATAAAAAAAATATCAACATTATATTCATCAATGTTTTTAATCTTACCATTAGTTTCTTTTCAATATGTAATGACGCTATCAACATGATTTATATTTCTCAAAGAAACTTTTGAAGAACAATGTTTCGAATTCATGCATAAAATATAAAATCATAATTAATCAAACATATATACCACTATTTTTATATATTATGAAATTTTTATACTTTTTTGTATAGGTCAACATGAGTTTTGATAGAGCAATACAATTATACTGACCGGGGCTGAAGGACAATACAATGACCCGGAAAAAAAGTTCGAAAAGACAAACAATTATCCATAATACACAACACAGGACCTAAAATTGAGCAACGCGAGCCCTACCGTAATCCGCAGTGCTCCTGAACGATAAGTAGTTACTGCTCCTTTAGTGGCAAACGTCACGTTACTCAAGTTAAAATATAGTGATAGGCACATGAACGAGAGATGGACTGGATTTGAGTACGACAAATCGAACACAACCGTGGTCATCTGTGACACAGATATTCCGTAACAGTTACCCAAGTCACGTTTCGAACGTACATTGTCGAAGGAGGTGACTTCCACTTTACTACTAGGAAGCCTTGGTTATGTTGCTCTCTAGTTAGAAGATAAAATATGAACGCGATCTCTAGCAAAACCAATCGGAAGTAAAACCAGCTCGTGACTCTTATTTGTAAGCCTCTCCTTCTCCATGTAAGTCATCCGCTGTGACATTATGTAAAAGTCGCTGTACAGTACCAATTGGAGCAAAGAAGGCAAGATGCCAATAGGGAATATTTAATTGATTTTAATGTGTATTGTCTTATGATCATTCCCCTTAAAGCAATGTTCTCTAAACAACAAATTATATAATGTTAGCTGGTAATCAGTTAAATTGAAGCATTCATTCACTCGCTATTGTACTGTCCATGTCTATGTTGTCATTTCATTATGGCGATGGTGTGTGGTCTTTTTGGAGCGAAAGGGAATCTGTGTATGTGCTTGTGTAAGACATAATAGTGTCCTGTGAAATTGTGTCCGGTTGTGTTATATTTGTAATGAAAAACCTTACATATACCGAACGAAGTCATCGCTGTGCTTTATTCCGTCCTCGGACTTTATCATAGGAGACAATTGTAAGGGAGGGCACTATTTCACGGCGGACACTATTTAATGTTACACTTTGTTGTTCATTTATATATGTATTCACGTCCACCCCGCCACATTATTGTGCCTGTCCTAAGCCAAAATTATATTTCCATCGATGTATGTGTGTCTTTTTATTTTCAATGATTTGAAGGGAGAGGTATTTGGTCGTTTTGTTGGTATTGTTGGTTCTAGAACAAAAGCCCAACACCCTCCCTCCCCAATCCTCCGCACATAATCCCCTTATACATTTATTATTTCATTATGGGGTCTTTTTTGTCAGGAGGCTTTCGTCCAAGTGGGCTTTTGTCCTGTTCCCGATATTGGTGACATTGTTGACCATCATTGTTTAAACTGTATTCTCATTACTAATCATAATATACCTATCATATATCACATACATACTTCTTTTAGCCCAATTAGATCCTGCAATAAGCTCAGTAATAAAACCCATGATATCCTTATAACATTCGGCTGTAGACTGCAAGGCGTTGCTAGGCAATGGCAGTAAATGTTTCAAATCAAAAGAGGATAATAAAAATTTTCCGAGGTCTAGGACAATCTGTGGTGATTTCATCAACGTTGACGTTAGGAACCCTTTTATTGTTGGCTGTGCTACTAATCCAGTCACTAATTTCCTGATGCTTAGTCTTTCAAAAAACCCTTTGATAAATGTTTGTGGATCGTGGCTGTTCAAGTCCGTGATGTTTACGCTGTTCATTTCAGTTACAAGTAGTTTCAGAACATCCGCTAAATCCGTTTTCGTAAGCTGTTCTACTTGTTGCAAGATAAATGGTATAACGGTGGCGGCTAATTCCGGTTTCAATCCGGATGATAACGACAGACTTGTAACAATCGGAGTAGCAATTCTACGAATGATATGGATCAGGTCTAATTGTGAAATCATTTTATTGACGAAAGTGTCATTATTTGTCACATTCAGCCCCGTTGTGTTTACTTTATTTATTTCAGAAATTATTATTCGAATACTATTTTTAAATAATGGATTTTCTAAGAGATTTGGCAGATTATCTAGAGTCCATGAAATGAGATGCTGTGATATTTCCGGTCTCAACTTTGAAAATTCTTTCAACAAAGGAATGGCCGATAGTAGTATTCCTTGTAATTTTTCAAACATAACAGGATTATCAGTTAACACTTTTACAAAAAGAGATATTTTTTGTTGAAGAGGAAAAACATGAAGTGCAGATGAAATTACTTTCTTCCACGTAGGTTTGGACAATATATCTGGCAGGATATTCTGAATAAGTATATTTTGAAACAAATTTGAAATAAAATCATTTGTGTAATTTAAGTCTTGAAGTTTATTTGTTTCAATTTTGTTCATTCCTATTATTATTTTTGCAATAATGTCTTTCCCATTTTGTTTCACCAAATCAGATAGTTCATCGAAAAGCTGCGGAATCATAGCAGCAGACACAACTGGATTTACCCCCATGCTGACTGATAATGGAACGGCAACTTTTGTAGAAATTTTAGTTGCTAATCCTATCCAATCTATTTGTTTGAAAACCCCATCCATAAATTCATATTCATCCGTCGTATTTAATCCTCTAAGGTCAGCAGTGTTAATTGTATTCACAAATACGTGAAAGCTATCCTTAAAAACTGTGCTCCTCAACAGAGGTGGGAAACTCTGTAATGCCCATGGCATCAGAGCTGGAAGAATATCAGGCCGTAGTGTAGGTGGTTCTGTTATCAATGGTATTCCTGATACGACTACATGCTCCAGCTTTCCAAAGATAATTGGATTTGCTTTTAGAAATTTGTAGATTAACAACACTGTATAATTCTTTGAATTTTTAAGAATGGTTATAATAGATGGCGGTTGCTGTGATGTCATGGCATGTGTCGTCTGGACTTGTTGACCAGAAGTAGTAACACCTGGAGTAGTTGATAGTCTTGGTGGCATTGGATATTTCATTTTGTTCAACTCCGCAACTAGGACAGGAAGTAATGGCAGTATATACGACTTAGCAAGTGTCTCCACCTTTGTTAGTATAGAAGGGATCATAATCATGGTTGTATTATGGTCCACTCCATGTTTGATGAACCAAGACTCTAAAACTTTTGACCCAATTTGTTGGATAATATCAAACCAGTCCATCTGCGAAAAAATGTCGTGCATGTAGGTAAACACGTTTGTTCTATTTGCGATACTTGTGTTAACTTTATTAATTTCTCGAACAAATATATGAACGCTATCTTTAAACGTCTGGTTTTGTAGCAGGAATGGCATTTCATCCAACGCCCATTGAACCATATTATGTAAGACCACTGGCTTAAACTTTGGTTCTTCGTGAAACAAAGGATATCCAGCAAAGAATATCTCCTCTAGTTTGTCATACAACGATGGCTTTGCAATAATGCCGATTGCAAAACGTATTTTGTCATCTGTACTCATTTTGTCTAAAGCTCCAACCAGACTGCCAATATCTTGTGCATTAGTTGGTGTAATACACAGAGCAGACATGCACGTGATGCCCAAAACAACTACGAGGAGCTTCATCTCGCACAGCTGGAAAGTATTAGACTGGCACGATACCTGTAAAAAATAAGATAGATTTAGAAAATATATCAAACAAAAATTACAACCATCTCATGACAATTCAAAAGATGGGGAGGCGATACGCATGCCATGTGCGTTTCACGCTGTTAAGCTCGGTGAGATTAATTGCTACAACTATTTAATCAGATATATTGCATGTACGCAGTATTTAAAGTCTAGATAAACGTTTACATCAATGTCATGCCCATTTTTAATGCTGTGATGTCTCTGCAACATTCAATGCATTTCTCCGTCTTTAAGTCACCAAGCGAATGGTCCTACATTGAATATTCCGTTCTGTGCATCTCTACTTTATATGTTATTTTTTTCAAATATATACTAAGTTGATGATTTAACATGAGGTATATATATCGATTTTACGAAGGACAAGTATATTCTTTATAACTTAAGTCTAACCAGAGATGCATAGCTATTACTGCACTCGTTACACACGGAAATCCCGCTACAAGAAAAAAAACTAAATACTTATTATAAATAACAGCAAAGCTGAAGGATGTGACTGTTTCATACAGTGGTCTCACATGGGGCTAACATACTCATTGTGAATGTAATCTACGGGAAAATAAATTGTATAATTCATTATTATACTTCGTGTATGCTTCTGTAGTGATATTTGGTACTGTAATATTTTGGCATATTACCTGGGAAATATTTTGGCATATTACCTGGACAATTAGACACTCAGTATAATAATGATATTAATGTGGTCTTGTCCAGGTAATATGCCAAAATATTACCAAGGTCTGAGAGATATATTTGGGTCGGGTAGCATGTCTCTCAGACCTGGGTAATATTTTGGCATATTACCTGGACAAGACCACATTATTATATGAATACTATTAGATGAATAATTAGAATGTGTACATCAGTGAAGGATATGTTTTAATCAAATATTATCGCATAGGGCAAGCATACTGATGATCAATCTCATGAATATCATTATCAATGAAACACAACGAGAGAGATATATAGCCTTTCCCATAAAAAGATTGAAGGTACCAATCAGAAGCCATATATCGAAGAGGGACAAACAATACAATGACGAAACAAAAGACAAATGACAAAAACAGACAAACGTTTAAATACAAAACTTAAAACAACTACAAACCGGTGGTGAACTCAGGTTCTTTGATCGCATGCACATAGAACAGGCTTACTTATAAATGAAGTACATGAATATCCAGAGATGTACCGGTTTTACTGCACCGTTCAAATATATGATATATATACTCGTTACTCATAACATCAAAGCAGACCTTATAAGGTTTACCAAAAGAGGATTTAGATGAAGGCAGATAAGATTATTTTGTGTATTTGTTTAATATCAAAGTTTCTTACATTTAACATGTAAAGCGCTTAAAATATTGCAAAATATTTCGATTTTTGTTATATCATGGCGAGAAAAAGTTAATTTTCAATGAGATGATGATGAGGTCCGCTTTGTTCTAGACCAATACGCTGAGTTGGATTTTAATAGTGCTAGCTCACTGAAACAACAGTCCGTGGGTAGACATGTCACTCCACTCGAACACGCTATTCCGACTCCGAGCCAACCAGTTTTTTTTCTCTTTTTCATTAATGCTACGTGCCCAGCGGAGAAGCAACAAACAAACACCAATTTAATACCCATTGGAATGACCCGACCGGGGCTCGAACCCACGATCTACCGCACTCCAGGCGAGCACACTAACCATTACGCCAGCGATCCGGTTTATTCCGAATGAAATTCATCAGGTTCTACAAACGGATGAAGACTAACAAGCACATTTGAATGACAACCCGTCTGATAATATACCGGATAATGTGCATAGTAATGATAACTCCGTAGAGGATAACAATTCAAATGATATTCCAGTACCTATAGATTGTGAACACGAATACACTATATGGAATTCTTTATTTCAAACAAATGAAGAAGACAAATACCCATGTGAGCTTCTTACTAGATCAAACCAAATTGCGACCAATTGATATCGAGGATAATGTCATCATACCAATACCTAACGTTGGCATCGGACATCGCGATCCGCGGAATATGCATCGTAGCACATTTTTATTCGGAGACTGAACAATATAAGCTGGGGGATTTGACATCGACTACTAAGCTCAACATTTTCGATAAACAAATCCATGCCGTCCAGTTTTCATGGTTTGTCGATTCATACACTGAAATTCACGTACGTGAGGCAGCCCGCTTGCATTCAACTGGAGATGGACAAGGCTTTGTGAAATGCAGTTGTAAAACGTGTTGTGCAAGAAAATCTTGTAATTATGTGAGATCAAATGTTTTATGTAATTCAAAGTGTCATAATAGTAACTCGTGCAAATATAAGTGATAGACTTTTTAATATTGATTTTTGCAGTGATAAAGATAATCATAGCGTAAAACTGTAAAATTAAATATATTGCTCAATTATCTCAACATTTTAACATTAATTTTCATCCAGTAAAATAAACATTCTCGTTATTTATACAAGATTTATGAAAATGTTCAACGTGTTTGTTGATACAGTGTTCTAATGTACATGTTTCCGAGTGTATACAAATTGAGATAATAGCATTCAACATAGCTCAGAGCAAGAGGCATATGCTAAGTAAAGGACGATGTAAATATAAGCGAGCATATATATACACAAAATGTATATAACTAGAGCTGAGCGAGTGAGTGATTGTTGTTTATCATCAATTCATCAATTTTTCAGCTATATCATGGCGAGAACAAGTTAATTTTCAATGTCTTGAGATGAACTGAAAATAAGAAAAACATACCCGACTTCAAAATTTGTTGATCGCTTCTCCTATCGCAATTTACGGTACTGTACACCAACATCAGTTTAGGTGTATGGGGATACACTGTGACTTTTATCTGAATGTTCTAAGACCTTTAATTACCCTGACGTATTAGTCATATTACAATAGCACAAACACAGATTATGAAATAATCCTATTACCATTTACTTCGTGAATAATGCGTGATTTTCTTCTACTCCCTATTTTATTTTTGTAGCCGATCATAGTTCAAATCTAATTGAAATAATAATGTTAAGATAATATTTATCAGATATTGTCCACGTAAATACGAAGAAAAACAATACAGAAGTGACATTGAGAAACGGATATCACTTTATTTGCATCTTAATTGACCATGAACTGAAACCATCCCTGTCTAAGGTACGTAATCCAAGGTCAGATGTTACGTTAGTTTGTGAAAAACAATATGCACTACCCAATTTAAGAGATAAAACACACACTATCACTGCTTAGATGAAGAGGACAAAACCAGAGTCCAAACATAAACCAAAAGAATTCAAGACCAGATAAAAGGAAACACATTAGAAAAACACAAAATAAGAATTAGTAGGTGCTCAAATTAGTCAGTTTTTCCTGCTTTGTACACGATACCCGACGTGAAGTTCAATATGTCAACATTGTAAGAATGTCTATATTCGAAAACGGGACATGTTAGAAAAACTAATAACACCAAGCAAGAACACATCTGCAACTGTGTCACGGCCTCCTCGTCTGGTAATCGATTAATTCGTGGTAAAGACAAAACCAATTTTGAGTCCACCCAATGGATGTGTGAGCTCGTTGTTTTTGGTATTATCAAATCACAATAGCTGTTTCTGTACCAAACCCATTCTTTATTTTGACATTCTATAAAGTCGTGAATATTTTAACTAATTTTGACAATACATGGAACACTCAGGTCCGTTAGTGGTAGATTTGTATCATAATTATTTAAAGGGGCATTAGCTACGATTTTGACCCAAAAAATTATATGTTTTGGAAATTGATAAATAGCTTTAAAATGATGAAATAAAGGTAAATATTTCACATTAAACAGCTTATCGAACCACTTTCTGCCTTTTGAGAACGAAAATTACCATCGATTACTTATTTGCTTGCAAACAAATAATTTGACATCGCTTTTTTCGTATGCAATTGACCTTACTAGTGACAGGTAAAAGCGAATAATTTGTATTTTGTCGCTTATTAACTGCCAACTTGCATGGTTCTTTGTCCACAATTAACACCGACTAAAAGCAGATTCACAAAAAATAAGTGCATTGTTGTACTGATTTAATGACGAATCGACAAACTCCGTAAACAATGTCGATAATTAATAAGATGACGTCCATTTCTTGATCGATCTCAACACACGAACAGTTGTAGGTTTTTTCCCCCGATGCGCGTACATTTCATAACATTTAGAAGTTACAGAAACACGTTTTATTAAGGCATCAATCATATCTGATAGTTTTTAACAAAAACAAAAATTTACGATTTGGCAGATAATGCCCCTTTAAGCCAATAAAAACACAGCTATTTAATTTAGAAGGTACGACGCAGATACTCTCATAGCCAAATATGTTTTAATGACAGTAAGTAAACTAAAATGCCTAAACAGAATAATGTTACCTAGGCATGAGCGATTTTAACCTTAGTTTTAAAGGGCACCGGACACCAAATTATCAAACATCTTTTTCAGATTAATACTGCATCAATATTACTTATAAATTATGTGTATGAACTCTACAGTATCATGAAGTGTGATAACAGTGTGTGTAAACACTGATAAATCTGTTTACCGCCGTATGCATATTTTTAGCTTGATAACGAGGCTCACATGCTGTGTACGTCACAGTTGATAATACTCTATCTAACCTATGATGAAAGTAACACTGTATCATTAAAGTATATAGCTGTTTCTAATTAAAATAACACGGTTATTGTTTCTTAGGGTATATAATAACTTCATTTGCGAACGTAGTAATAGTAAAACGTTAAAATAATCTTTGGATAAAAATGCCTTATTGTGTTGTCTGGGGTTGCAAAAGTAATTCTTCAACCGACAAAACTGTCTCTTGGTTTAGTTTTCCAAAAGATCAACCGAGGTTTAAAGCATGGGTACATTATTGCAAACGTCAGGATTTCACTCCTTCAAAATACAGTAAAATATGTGGAAAGCATTTCACAAAGAGCCAGTATAGTA
>MJUT01033995.1:542966-563901 GCA_002080005.1 Gigantidas platifrons
AAAATAAAGAATGTCGCACAAATGGAAAAAGCACTTCTGTTTTAATTGCTTACTTTTACGAGATTAAAGCCAAACAAATAAATTCACTATTGGGTGTCATAATATTGGCACGTTTGAATGTATAATTATTGATTTAATATTGCAATAAGTTCATGCATTTGTACCAGCATCGGCGGTGTGATGGTTAGCGTACTCGCCGCGAGTGCGGTTTATCGTGGGTTCGAGTCCTCTCGTATTTGCCACTCTTTAATCCTTGGCTGTCCCCTTTATTCCCGCCATCTAACCCTTGCCATCTCCCTCTTCCCAATCATTCCCTCCCCTTTTCCCCCACCCTATTATAACCCTTCTTCTCCCCTTTACCCGTTCCCCACTTTTCCACCTTTAACCCTTTCCCCTTTCCTCCCTTCCACGTTTTCTCGATTTCCTCCTTTTAACCTTCCTACCTTCCCCTTCCCTTTCTCTCTCCCTTTAACTCTTCCTCCTTTCCCTTCCCCTTTAACCCTTCCCCCTTCGCCTTTAAACCTTCCCCTTCCCCTTTAACCCTTTAACATTCCCCTTTCCCCTTTAAACCTTCCCCTTCCCCTTTAACCCTTTAACCTTTCCCCTTCCCGTTCCCGTTTAGCTCTTCCTCTTTCCCGTTTAACCCTTCTCCCTTCCCGTTTAACCCTTCCCCGTTCCACCTTAACACTTCCCCTTCCTCCATTCCCCTTTAACCCTTCCCCTTTTCCCCCTCCCCCGTTTCCCTCTTTAATCCTTACCCCTTCCCCTTCTCTTCCCCCTTCCCTTTAACCCTTCCCCCTTAACTCTTTAACCTTTCCCCTTTTCCCTTTAACCCTTCCCCTTTTAACCGTTCCCGTTATCCTTCCCCTTTCCCTTCTGTTAACTTTCTCCCTTCCTCTTCCCCTTAACACTTCGCCTTTAACCCTTCCCCAATTAAACACCTTCCTCTTCCCCTTCCTGTTAAACCTTCCCTTTGACCATTTTCCTTCCCCTTTCCCCTTCCCCATTTTCTCTTTCCCATTTTCCCTTTAAACCTTCAATCTTCCTTTCCCCCTTTAACCCTGTAACCCCTTCCCTCTTTGCCCTTTAAACCGTTCCCCTTCCCCTATCCCCTAAACCTATCCCCTAACCCTATCCCCTAAACCTATCCCCTAACCCTTTAACCCTATCCCCTTCCCCTTTAACACTATCCCCTTCCCCTTTAACCCTATCCCCTTCCCCTTTAACCATATCCCTTCCCCTTCCCCTTTCACCTTCCCCTTTCCCCTTTCCCCTTCCACGTCTCCTTTCTCATTCCCCTTTCCCCTATAGTCCTTTCCCCTTCCCCTTTAACCCTTTCCCGTTTAGCTCTTCCTCTTTCCCGTTTAACCCTTCTCCCTTCCCGTTTAACCCTTCTCCCTTCCCTCTTCCCTGTTCCACTTTAACACTTCCCCTTCCCCATTCTACTTTAACCCTTCTTTTCCTCCCTCCCCGTTTCTCCCTTTAATCCTTACCCCCTTCCCCTTCTCCTCGCCCTTTAGCTCTTCCTCCTTCCCTTTAACCCTTCCCCTTAACTCTTTCCCCTTATCCCTTTTAACCCTTCCCCCTTCTTGCTTAACCCTTCTCCCTACCCGTTTAACCCTTACCCTTTACCGCTTAGCCCTTCTCCTTCCCCATTCCACTTTAACACTTCACCACTTCCTTCCCCTTTTCCCCTTCCTCTCTTAACCGTTCCCGTTATCCTTCCCCTTTCACCAATTAACCCTTCCCCTTTTCCTTCTCCTATTAACGTTCCTCCTTCCTCTTCCCCTTAAGCCTTCGCCTTTAACCCTTTTCCCCTTTTACCCTTCCCCAATTAAACACCTTCCTCATAACCACCTTCCTCTTCCTGTTAAAACCTTCCCTTTTGACCCTTCCCTTTTGACCATTCCCCTTTAAACCTTCACCCTTTCTTTTCCCCTCCCCATTTAACTCTGTAACCCATTCCCCTATCCCTTCCCCTATTCCCCCTTTAACCCTTTAACCCTTTCCCCCTTCCCCTTTAAACCTATCCCTTTCCCTTTAACCCTTTCCCCTTTTGCCCCTTTTCCGCGTCACCCTTCCCCTTCCATCCCTTTAACCCTTTCCCCTCCCCTTCCCCCTTTAACCCTTTCCCCTCTTCCCTTTTAACCCTTACCCCCTCTTCCCCTTTAACCCTTCCCCCCTCTTCCCCTTTAACCCTTCCCCCCTNAATCCTCCCTTTAACCTTTCCCCCACTCTTAATCCTCCCTTTAACCTTTCCCCCACTCTTAATCCTCCCTTTAACCTTTCCCTCACTCTTAATCCTCCCTTTAACCTTTCCCCCACTCTTAATCCTCCCTTAAACCCTCTTCCCAATCTTTAAAATTAAAGAATGGGCAGAGGTTAAAAACGACAACCTCCCCCTTTTTAGCCCTTCCCCCCATACCACCCTTATTCAGGGCACCAGAATTTACGACGTTACCGAGATTACAACCCGTTAGCATAACTTCTATCTGGATTTGCAAAGAAAGAAATGTAATATAACGAATTATAAAATTCATAATACTTGTATAAAAGAGGCAAACGCGGTAAGCCAAATTAGCAAAGAAACTATTATTTAAAAGGCGAATTACAACAAAAATAGTTCAATATCTTTAGCTTCTCATTATAGATTTTATTCTTATTTCAACTTTTGACAAAGATATTTTGAAAAAATGCTAAACTAGAATTTTCTAAATACTATTTATAAAAAAGGGCAGTAATTATTTTTATAAATAAGCATGCATGTGTACGTACATGTAATGTATTTGCTTTGCTGTAGGGCATGTGTACAGTTAAATAATTAATACTCACTTAGATAATAACATTCTTGCAATATAAAAGGTAAATATATTGTAAACATTTCTGAAATAAGATGGAAATTGTGGATGTCTATGTGTCCAATTTGTGATTTCATGGATTGATATTTTCTTGAATGGAACCAAGTGCCAGAATGATATACGCACTTTCATCATTAATTTCATACTTATTTAGCGGAAATTCACAAAAAAGGAACAGGTACACTTCGTGTTTTTTTTAATGGATTCCTTCTGAAGATATCTTTCAGAAAAATGGGATAGCATTAATATGTAACTATTGTTGGGTTTGTTTTTTTTTTTACATAAAAGGGACCAGAAAGGAGGGAATTTCAAATTTTGACCTTTTTTTAGCCGAGTTGCAACGTATTCATCATATCACTTTTAATGATAGTATTCATCACAGTTTTCTGTAAAGATTTGACAGTTTTGTCAATATATGGTTGTACATTTCAGTACCATCTGTGATTCCAATCTCGGATATCAATGAAACAGAGTGTGCAAACCACACGACACAGGAAATACAGCTACGTTGTAAAGTGGCTGCCTTGTACAGACTTTAATGGATGGAGTCATGGAATATTTAATCATATAAGCGTAAGTATGCATAATTTATACTAAATTAAGGTCCCGGGTGGCTCAATGAGTTAGGTAGTTCAATCACTTAACAATTCATACAAGCCTATCACCAATACAGCTTTGTAAAGTACAAAAAGGGTGCACTCGACTCGCAACCGCAAGTGATAATGCTTACCAGTTGCTTACCCATGGTCGGTGGTTCTCTCCGGGTACCCCGGCTTCTTTCACCACTAAAACTGGTCGCCGTGCTATAGCTGAAATATTGCTGAAAATGGCGTTAAGCACCAAAAATCAAAAATCGTCATTATAACTTGTGTACCACGTCAAGAAAGTGAGATGTCATATATTTGTGTGTTAGGGTTAACGATTTGCCTCGATTTTCTATAGGATTTTGAAACTGTTCCGACAGTGTGGTATATTTTCCCCCATTTCATTGTATGTGTAGTATATTGGTAAACTATAGATGTAGTATACATGTATTGGTAAACTGGTAAACTTTATCACTTGCGAAACAAAACTTCATCAAAAAGAGATGAACAATAAATAATTTCTATCCATTTATATTATTTGACCTTTTTTGTGACAGATTTCCAATGAAAAAAAAAAATAATCAACTTTGCAGAGGACCATCCAATGAACATTCTTACCAATTTTATTTCCAATTGGTAAAGTGGTTTCAGATAAGAACATGTAAAAGTTTACGGACGATGACAACAGACCACGAATCACAATGACAGACGCAAAGTGATGAAATCCTTTCCTATGTCTCATTTCTGTCCCTTTCCAATTATGCACCTTTAGATAAAGTTGATCGATTGTTGTTTAGTGTCAAGCGAGCAGTATTTCAGCTATATTCAGTGAGTGAATCAATGATTATTGTTTTATGTCAACTCAGCAATTTTACAGCTATATCATGACAAGAACAAATTAATTTTCAATGAGATGATGATGAGGTCTCCTTTGTACTAGAACAACACGCTTAGTTGGATTTTGATAGTGCTTGCTCACTGAAACAATTCTTGTCATCAATAGTTGCTGAGAAAAAACCAACTAAGTCGGCAAACAGGAAGTAGGAATCTGACGGGTGCAAAAACGCTTCCAACAATATGGCATACCTATATGAAGCTTGTGACCAAATATCAGATTCCTGTCATCAATAGTTGCTGAGAAAAATGCGACGAAAAATCTTCTTCTTCTTCCGTAATGTGCCGGACTCCTCTGGAGTATTGTCGCACATAAGGTTAAAATCAGACTCGTATGTTACAGGTTAAAAACTGGATAAAAACAATTGGTGTGTCTAGAAGTTGTGTAGGCTGATTCTCTCTTTAAACACCTCTAGAGAATCAGCAGCAATCAAGATCTGTGGTAGCGAGTTCCAAAGAACTATACCAGCTGGAAAGAAGGAGTCCTGGTAGCTTTTTATGGAACAGGATGGTTGATAGAATTTCTGTGTGTGTCCTCTGGTAGATGTCTGAACAGGTTGAAGTGGAGATGATGTTATTTCAATCAAGTTGTTGACTATTCGGTACATCATTGTACAGCGGGCTTTAAGTCTGCGTGACTGCAGACTCTCTAGATGTAATTGTTGGAGCATTAGGGTCACGCTGCTCTCTCTTCTGTAGTCACCTACGATGAAACGTGCTGCTCTTCGCTGTACTGATTCAATGGCTGTGTTATGGGTCTGTGTTGTGTGATCCCATACAGTTGAAGCATACTCAAGCTGTGGGCGGACAAGGGTCTTGTAACTTGTTTCTTTGATCTTTCTCGGGCAGCTAGAGATGTTCCTTCTGAGAAATGACAAGGTGTTGTTTGCTTTTCTCGAGATGTTATGTGTGTGCGGACCCCATGTTATTTTGCTGTCAATGGTCACGCCTAGATATTTAGCCTGATCTGTCTGACTTAGGACATGGCCATGGATGGAGTAAGTGCCATGTATGATCTTTTTCTTGTTGGTAATGCGAATCACTTCACACTTTTCTGGGTTGAAACTCATCAACCAATCTGACTCCCACTTCTGAAGTTTGTTCAGGTCCTGTTGAAGTGTGACAGTGTCTTCAGTATTCCGGATGTTTCTATACATCAGACAGCCATCTGCAAATAACCTTGTTGTTGATTTGACTCTACCAGGTAAGTCGTTAATGTAAACGAGAAACAGAAGAGTCCCTAGGACGCTTCCTTGGGGAACTCCGGATGTGACAGGTGCTGGCTTCGATGAAACGTTGTCTACAACAACCTGTTGATGTCTGTTATCTAAGAAACTTTGTATCCAGTTTAAAATGGGCATATATGTTCAATGTATATAAGAGCCAACTAAGTCGGCAAACAGGAAGTAGGAATCTGACGGGTGCAAAAACGCTTCCCACAATATGGCATACCTATATGAAGCTTGTGACCAAATATCAGATTCCTGTCATCAATAGTTGCTGAGAAAAATGCGACGAAAAATTTGCATATATGTTCAATGTATATAAGAGCCAACTAAGTCGGAAAACGGGAAGTAGGAATCTGATGGGTGCAAAAACGCTTCCCACGATATGGGGTACCTATCTGAAGTTTGTGACCAAATATCAGATTCCTGCCATCAATAGTTGCTGAGAAAAATGTGACGAAAAATGTGCATATAGTTAAATGTGTATAAAAACCAACTAAGTCGGCAAACAGGAAGTAGGAATCTGACGGGTCCAAAAACGCTTCCCACAATATGGCATACCTATATGCAGTTTGTGACCAAATATCAGATTCCTGTCATCAATAGTTACTAAAAATGAGACGAAAAATGTGCATATATGTGAAATGTGTATAAAAACCAACTGAGACAGCAAACGGGAAGAAGGAATCTGACGAGTCCAAAAACGCTTCCCACGATATGGGATAGTTATATGAAGCTTGTGACCAAATATCAGATTTCTGCCAGCAATAGTTGCTGAGAAAAATGCGACGAAAAATATCTTGGGACGGACGGAAGTACGGACAGAGGTAAAACAGTATACCCCCACCCCTTTACCCTCCGAGGAGCCGGCCGGTATAATAAATGATGTATGTAAAGAGAGGTATTGAGATCACTCCCAACAAACTGTTGTTCAGAAAGAGCTATCACAAATTGTCTTTTACGTACAAGGACCATGGTATTCTGTAAAAAAAACATGATGCACTTATTTACATTCAGGGCCATCGTGGTCGTGATCATATGGTACCTATCATCACTAACATTGTGAGTTTGAATCCCGCTGAGGCAAAGTGTACTCGATACAACATTATGTGATAAAGTTTGTCAGTGACTTTCGACAGGTCTGTGGTTTTCTCTAGGTATTTCAGATTCCTCTAATAACCAGAGGCTCTCAAGGGCCTGTATCGTTCACCTGGCTATAAAAAGAACCAATTGGTCCTATGCTAAAACTATGTCCTGCAGTGGTAGTCATCTTGGAATTCCGATCAACATAAAAACAAACAGTTTGTAAAGGACCTTCCAATGATTGATGCACAGTTTAGGTTCAATCAGTGCTATAGCTTCAGAGAAGAAAATATATTTCTGTATTTTCTCCATATGGTACTGTGTTAATACTATGACCTGTGGTGGCAGCCATCTTGAATTTCGGATCGGGATAAAAAACCCAAACTTTTTAGAGGACCTTCAAATGATTATTCCTGGGCAGTTTGGTTTCAATTGTCCATGTGGTTTAAGAGAAGAACCATTTTGAAACATTTTTCCCATAGGGTCCAAAGTTAAACTAAGTCCTGTCGTAACCGCCATTTTGAATTTCATATCGGAACAAAAAACCTACAGTTTGTAGAGGACCACCCAATGAACATTCATGTACAGTTTGGCTTTAATCATATTTGTAGTTTCTGAGAAGAAGGCATTTGAACATTTTCCCATAGGGTCCAATGTTAATCTATGTCCTGCAGTGGCGGCCATCTTGGATTTCCGATCGGCATAAAACACTGATATTTTGTAGAGGACCTTCCAATGATCATTCTTGGGCAGTTTGGTTTCAATTGTCCATGTGATTTCAGAGAGGAGGCATTTTGAGAGACTTTTCCCATTGGGTCCAATGTTAAACTAAGTCCTGCTGTAGCCGCCATCTTCCATTTTATATCGGAACAAAAAACCTAAAGTTTGTAGAGGACCATTCAATGAACATTCATGTACAGTTTGGCTTTAATCATATTTGTAGTTTCTGAGAAGGCATTTGAACATTTTCCCATAGGCTCCAATGTTAATCTATGTCCTACGGTGGCAGCCATCTTGGATTTCAGCTCGGCATAAAAGACAGAGACTTTGTAGAGGACCTTCCAATGATCATTCCTAGGCAGTTTGGTTTTAATTGTCCAAGTGGTTTCTGAGAACAAGTGTTTTTAAACATTTTTCCCATAGGGTCCAATGTTAAACTATGTCCTGCCGTAGCCGCCATTTTGAATTTCATATCGGAACAAAACACCTAGGAGGCATTTTGAGAGACTTTTCCCATTGGGTCTAATGTTAAACTAAGTCCTGCTGTAGCCGCCATCTTCCATTTTATATCGGAACAAAAAACCTAAAGTTTGTAGAGGACCATCCAATGAACATTCATGTACAGTTTGACTTTAATCATATTTGTAGTTTCTGAGAAGAAGGCATTTGAACATTTTACCATAGGATCCAATGTTAATCTATGTCCTGCGGTGGTGGCCATCTTGGATTTCCGATCGGCATAAAAAACAGAAACTTGGTAAAGGACATTCCAATGATCATTCATTTACAGTTTGGGTTCAGTCAGTTCATTAGTTTCAGAGAAGAAGATCTTTGAAATTTCAGCCAATCAGAGCAGAAACTTTGTAGAAGACCATCCAAGGAACATTCCTGCTAAGTTTGGTTCCAATTGGCCCAGTGGTTTCGGAGAAGAAGCTTGAAATGTGAAAAGTTTACAGACGACGGATGCCAAGTGATGGCAATAGTTAACATGGACCTTTGGTCCAGGTGAACTAATAAAATTGACTGCCACAATATAACTGAAATATTGTTGAAAGTGGCGTCAATACACCACAACTCTAACCCCTCCCCCCTATTTACATCCCATACTAAGGGAGAGTTTTGTATTGGCTTCATCTTGTACATCAAGCAGTCTACTCTTCAATGAAGTATTGCACACTGTGCTGAAAATTTATGACCTATTTGTATACCTCTTCAGGGTTAGAAATTAACTTTTGTAGTTACTAGCCCAAAGAGCTAGTAGAAGATATCAATCACTAGTCCTTGGAAATCCAAACTAGTCCTGTAGATGTGGCAAGGGTGCAAGTTTGGCTAGGGGGTGTCTAGGGGCATACCACCCAGAAAAATTTTGAAAATCTAGATGCAAAATCCTGCAATCTGAGGGTTTTTTGGTGTGAAAATGTCTTTCACAAAAAGACAGTTTTGAGGGTGTTTTTCCACTTCAAATATGAAAATAATGAAATTTGATATGATTGCCAATGAGATAGCTACCAAAGAACACAGGACAATGATTTCAGTTTAGCCCTTCAATGATTAGCAAAACCCATAATACCATGAATCAAAATACTGCAAATGCCATACCCTTCCAAAGTACTTATATTTGGTGTTTTAAATTGTAGTTTTAATTTTAAGTCAAAAATTTGTTATTTAAACAGTTTGGATCAATAAACACATTTATCAATACATTAATTTTACATGTTTTAAGTGTTTATGAAAATCTAGATTTAATTATTATTTTCAGTACTTTATTACAAAAATGTTTTATTTAAAACGATATATTTTTAGCAAATATTGTCTTGTTCTTCTTTTCCCAATCGCGGCGATTTGCAGATCGACATGAAGCCATAAATATTTTATAAATGAAATTCTATTTGTCAATGTCAAATTTGCGCTGGAATTTTGGACAACAATTTAACTATGTTTCAAACATTTGTGTGATCCGTCCTCCAAGCGCTTTAAACGGTGTAGTTTTATAAGTAATTTTCAAGCACATGTTTGACACAGGTGTAAATGGTGTAAAGTAAAGAAACGAACAGAGACAATACGGCTTTCCAACTAGTCGCAATACATACCGGTCTCTTTTTTTTACTAGCCCAAGCGGACAAGTACCTAGGAGATATGTATTGTCCGTGGGGAAAATTACTAGTCTCACACTAGCGGAAAATCGTTAATTTCGAAGCCTGCTCTTGTTCACTACTGGGTCCAAAGGCAGGATAGAAAATTGAGAAATAAGCTGTTAAAAAAATAATTTATTTGCAAATCATAAACATTCTTCTGTTTATTTATTTGCAAATCATAAACATTCTTCTGTTTCTTGTATCATATACAGCTCTGCATTAAAAATAATATTATGAAAATGTTGAATGAAATTAAAATAAAAAACAGCTGCAAAAACAATTTGTAATTAAATGCAATTGTGTCATACAAACTTCACTTACAAATAAAAATAAGTTTCAAGTTCATACATAATTAGCAAGTGTATAAAACTAGTTATTATTTTTCCCTGTGAAAAAAAAAAGTGTGATAAAAATTATGTCTGTCAAATATAATATCTAGCAAGGAAGATATTAATTATTTAGGCTGAAGATATATCTGTGACACATAATATTTAGACTGCATACATTCTTAAAAACAGGACTGCCACGATATAACTGAAATATTGTTGAAAGTGGCATTAAACACCATCAAATAAACATAAAAATAAGATGCTTAAACCAGGACGACTAAACTGTATTAAAAATATATTGATAGAGAAAGTTATCAATGACCAATCAAATATCTTATTTTAACAATTAACATCTCATTAAGCCGTCAATTTACTTTGATTCATTACCAACCAAAGAAGTAAAACTCTACAATAGACCATTCACACATTTCTAACTTTGATTTTAGAATCATATGTTTTACATGAGTTATTTCCCTTTAAAGCAGGAAAAACAGTAATAGTTACATAATAACGTTATGTATGTTTCTGAAAGAGATTTTCTCATGAAATGCATTAAAAATATCCTCATCAAAAGCAAATGAACAATAAATAATTGATACCCACATATTTGGACACACCCTAGCACTTTTAGACACATTTGGCCCTCTTATTTCTTTTGTGTACTTTTAAGCAACAAAAAAACCCATATACTTTGTTGGGGACCATCCAATGAATATTCCTACCAAGTTTGGTTCCAGAGAAGAAGATTAAAATGTAAAAGTTTATGGATGATGACAGACAACGGGTGCCAAGTCATGGCAATACCTTACATGACCTTTTGGGTCAGGTGATCTAAAAAGTCGTAAAATGTATTACAGTAGCTCTCCTTTTACAAGTCACCAATGTGCAATGAAAAATTGGCCTTATGATTAGTCTTTCTCGAGGGGGGCAATTTATAAGTACATATTTTTGTATTTTACTATCTGTTTATCTGAAATCTGGCTGATAATAGGGGTGGGAGGGATATCAAAAGAGGGGGACTACACTGTGAGTTATTGCATAGAAAATAAACAGCACTGTGATTACCAATAGCAGTAAATCTAATGTAATAATGATCAGACAGAAATAATAATGTTTTAATTAAATAACAAACTTTTGGGACAAAACAATTCATACATAACGAAATTACTCAAACAAACACATGGAACAATAAAAAAAAAAATCCATAACACACTGTCTACATTACAGTATATAATCAAATGAATTTGCATAAAAAATGAGTGGCATCAAAAATAAGTACATGTATTAAAAAAACAATCTGAAGAAATATGAATAAAATAAGACATGAAAATGCAAAAAAAAACAACCCTATAGGAACTATTTGGACACCGTATTTCCAGAAAAATAAAGTTTATTATGTTTAAAATTGTACATAACCAGTATTATTCTGCTGTCAACAACCTAGGTAAACAAAATTACCTATTTTATTAATAGAAACAAAAAAGCCGATCTTTGAGTCATTAAATTTTGTGGTAAGGAAAACAAGTAATACATTTTTTTTTTAAATTGACAAAAGTTTTATCCGAAATGACCACCATATATATTACAACAATTCCTTCATCCTAATCAATCTTTATTTTTTTTAATTTTAGTCTTTACACACCTGTCACATCTGTGATTACATTACTGACCTACATTAACTATTGATGATTATGGGGCTGGTTACACAGAGCCAGGTAGATGTTTGTCTTGTTGACATAATTACCACGGTAACATTCAATTATTCTACAGATAAAGGACTTGTTTATTTTGCTGTTTAAATAAAAAAAATCTTGTTCATAATCGTTTAATAATCAATAATTCCTTTGTCTGATTTTTTTTTATACAAGGTCATCCTTAAAACAAACAATTTTTTTTTAAATGAGTAGGTTTTTTTTTCAAATATCTGTCATAAAAAATGTCACTAAAATTTAATAAAAATAGAAGAAAGTGTCCATAGGACATGGATGCTCTCGTTTCTAGCTAAAGCAAACAAGGCATAACTCCAGAATCGAAAGTGGCCTTCTTTTTATTGACTTGATATATAAATTTCAAATGATTTGCTTAATAGGAATTTAAAATACTGAGCACAAACCAAATTCAGGACAGACATATGGACTGACCCTTCGCTCCCTTCCAGAAGATAACAATGGATGGCCAATGACATAACTAATACATTCTTGAATGTAGCGTTAAATACATATATTAATTCATAATCAACTTAGAAAATTAAAATTTCACGATTTTCTACGTAACAAATGACTCTTACCTCATGATCATGAAAATTAAAATAAACGAAGTACCATTTTCTTGCAATATGCTGCTGTATGTTATCATATTTATACTAAAGGTTATAAATTTTAGCTGAGTAAGTTCTTGTATCATTTTTCCATCATATCAGTTCACCTCCTACTTTTCTCATAATATAGAATAGCAGCAATTTCCAAGGTTGAGACAGACATTATCACTAGGACGAGCATGGATATTTGTGATAATGTCTGTCAAGGCCTTCAGAATTGATGTGATTGTTTTTATTAGTGACATCTGATCATAATGTGTTTCACATCTGATTGACCGATAAACTTGCTCAAGCTAGCTATGAACTGAACTAATATTTTTGTGGATTAAGGTCAGTTCAGTGATCCAGACTTTATCAGTGGCACATATCAAAGGTAAAATGTCCAATTAGCCGATAATACAGATGTATCATGATTTAGTGATATCCTGTTGTAATGTATAAAATCTGTTTATCTAGTATTGTAACTCAATCAGATTTTACAAAATTGTTTTAATACTTTTGATATCCTTTTTCCATCGACCATAATTGTATAAAATTTTTAAATATTATGGCTAAGATGATAAGTGAACAGGGTGAAGCAAGGTCTTTATGACATACGTCAACTATGTTACACCGACACCTGTCTAATTGAATATCAGATTAAGAATTCCGGGTAATTCCATCGTATTTTCCTGAGTAGTAAAATCATCCAAGTGATCCTGATATCAGGATTCCATACTGAATTCTTTATTTAAACTGTCTAAATCGTTTCTATCACAGATATCATACAAATCTGGTCGTCCCATTAATGACACAGCCATTCTTAATGTACCCCAAATGTTTTTAGACATCACTAACTGTGGGTCTTTTAATCCATGACTTTTTCTCTGCATATTCAAAGCTGTTAAAAAATGTTCAATCGCTTCCCTAAAATGATATAAAAAATACATGTTAAAAAAATGTTCAATCACTTTCCTACAACAATATTAAAAATACATGTTAAAAAATGTTCAATTACTTCCCTACAACAATATTAAAAACACATGTTAAAAAATGTTCAATCGCTTTCCCACAACAATATTAAAAATACATGCTAAAAAAATGTTCAATCGCTTCCCTACAACAATATTAAAAATACATGTTAAAATATGTTCAATCGCTTTCCTACAACAATATTAAAAATACATGTTATAAAACGTTCAATCGAATCCAAACAACAATATTAAAACTTGTATGCATTGGGTTTTATTATTACATACAGATAGGTGGCAGTGTTATCGTCTATTCTTGTTGTAACACTAAGTGAACATAATTTCTGTAAAAAGTTTTGTAGATCGTTGTTTGTCACTTTGTACTTTTTCTATTGGCCATTGTGTTGTTTGTGCTTCTTTGATTTACGAATTCTGATTACCTCCCTTTGGTATCTTCAAACTCTTCTTTTTAAGCTATATCTGGGTAAGAACAAGTAACTTTATGATGAAATCATTATGGTGTCTATTTTGAACCAGCTAGACCAACATGCCGAGTTGGATTTTATAGTCCTAGCTCAATGAAACAACACGCCAAAGGAAAACATGCCATTTGACTAGGACACATTATCCTGACTCTGAGTAAACGTCTTAGCTCTAACTCCTTAACCCTGTGAGTAGCAAATATCCCTTTATATCCTTTGGTTTGACCTGATGTTCAATGAACCATATGGATCTTCAGTGGAATGCCACAATAAAATAAATTGTAGGTCAAGTTTATAGGAAGAAAACTGCAGCAGACGACACCTATTTAAGATTATTCCATTACGAAGTCTATAGTAGGGTAGAAAGTAAGTATCTACCTAGGACTATTCCATTACAAAGTCTATAGTGGGGTAGGAAGAAAGTTCAACCCACCATGAGATGAGACCATGTGATTTCTTTAAATAGATATATAGATTGGTGGAAGTTGATTGAACTGTAGGGGTCATCATAGTCATATGGTAGTTGGATTTACAACTACCTATGCAATCAGTGCCTATCATCACTAATGTTGTGAGTTCGAATCCTGAACATGGCAAGGTGTACTTGAAACAACATTATGTGATGAAGTTTGTAGGTGACTTGCGACAGGTCAGTGGTTTTCTCCGGGTACACTAAACGCCACGATATAGCTGATCTTTATGAAATATTGTTGAAAGTGGCATTAAACATCATAACCCTAACCCTTGAACTGTAAAAACTTACCTTTGGGCACCCAGATTAATACAGGCAATACCAAGGTTGTAACGAGATCGTATAAATCCAGGAGATATGTGTAAGGCATGGTGGTATGCTTCTACAGCTTCGTCACTTCTGTTACCATTAGCAAGGGTAGCTCCTAATTTATTCCAAAGTAATGCATCCTAAATTTGAGGGGAAAAAAAGAGACATTTATTGATAATTTTTTTTTAAATTATATCAATTCTATAGACATGTAGAACAAGTTGTGATGATAATTATGTCAGTTAAAAAAATATTTAAGTCAACTTGTGAGGAATATTAGGCTAACATTACAAAACACCTTATGCTAACTTTTGGATTTAGACATCGCTTTCTTCAGGTAAATCTTAGATCTGTTTTTGAAAAATGAGACAATTTCTCTTTCCCTATCGTTAATTTCCCTTTCTTCATGATGACGTTCCATTAACAACATTATATTGTGTTTACACATCTCGGTTAGTTTTGATGTAGTTGTAATAATTTTTCAGAATCTAATTACTGTAGGGGCCATCATGGCCGTGATCGTATGGTAGTTGGATTTATAACAACCTATGCAATCAGTGCCTATCACCACTAAAGTTGTAAGTTCGAACCCTGTTCATGGCGAGGTGTACTCGATACAACATTATGTGATATAGTTTGTCAGTGTCTTGTGACAGGTCAGTGATTTTCTCTGGATATTCCAGGTTCCTTCACCAATAAAACTGACCGCCACGATATAACATTTTTGTGCCAGTCTAAAGCCAGGACCTGGATTTTCAATGTTACATTTCTTGGTCCTTTTAATGTTGAATGATTTGAGGTGAGAGGTGGCTGTTCGTTTTGTTGATACTGATGAAATTGTTGAACATCACATGTTTAAAACTTTCTTTTCATAATGAGAAATTGATATAATGTTTGGTAGCTTTGTATTTATATGGGAACAATGTACAATAGTAAGACTTGGAGAACCTCAATATTAAACAATCTACTGAATTTTATATTCTCCTAACCTCAAGATATAATATTTATATTGGGCTTGGTTGGAGATTTGTACTGAAATATATCTACTTCTTAGTCATATTCTCCTAACCTCTGTGTAACAATACCTATATTAAGGTTGACTTGAAGAGCTGTAAGAGCAATCTACTGCATTGTCATATTCTCCTAACCTCTGTGTAACAATACCTATATTAAGGTTGACTTGAAGAGCTGTTAGAGCAATCTACTGCATTGTCATATTCTCCTAACCTCTTAAGTAACAATACCAATATTAAGGTTGACTTGAAGAGCTGTTAGAGTAATCTACTGCATTGTCATATTCTCCTAACCTCTGAGTAACAATACCTATATTAAGGTTGACTTGAAGAGCTGTTAGAGCAATCTACTGCATTGTCATATTCTCCTAACCTCTGAGTAACAATACCAATATTAGGATTGAACTGAATAGCTGTTATCAGCACTGTCATATTCTCCTAACCTCTATGTATAATACTTACATTAGGTCTTACTTGGAGAGCCGCACTGAAACAATCTACTGCTTTGTCATATTCTCCACTTAAGTTAAATAAAACACCCAAGCCATTCTGAAATAAATCAATACTGTATAGAACTATTTTGGAAGATTTAGCTGTTAAATGCCAAATGAGCAATTTTTCAGTGATATCATGGAAAAAACAAGTTAATTTTAATGATACTAGACCAACACGCTTAATTGGATTTTTATGGGTGTTCCACTCTTGACATATTATCCAGGCGACCGTTTCACTAAAGGTCGTATGTCTTAAACGTAGTGCAAGATGTAAGTGTACTAAGAGTTACGACCGTTTCACTAACAATTAGGATTTACGACTTACGATAAAAAGTGATCGCAATGTTAAGAGTGGTGGTAGATACACATAAGTCGTAAATCCTAATTATTAGTGAAACGGTCGTAACTCTTAGTACACTTACGTCTACATTTACGATCTTCAGTGAAACAGTCGCCAGATTCCTAGCCAACCAGTCTTTGTTCTTACTCCTTAATGCTGCATGCTTAAAGGAGAAGCAGCAAATACCAATTTCATAGTCTTTTGTCAGACTAGACTGGGACTCAATCCACAATCTACTACACTCTAGATGAGCATGTAAACCGCAACACCACCGATGTGGGGGGTATTTATACCGGTATAACTTATTTGATTTTCTAATCTTTCAATTTTGGGCATACCTGACGATGGTTATTCCACAAACGTGTCACGCACATTTAATTTTGATGTCTATGTTTTCATTATTAAATATTTTCCAGAAATACTCTTTTCTGATATTTTAATCACTGTAACTTTCAAAATCAACCATATGTGTCCATTTGAGAGATGACGGTATAACTTATTAATTACTTTTTTAACAACAATAATTTCTGCAGAATATTGGATGAAGTAAGTTTAGTTAAGAAATAAATCATGGAAGCCAGAATGTGTTGGGAGTTTTAACATGGATTGGCGGATATTAGTATTTTATCCCGAGCCAGAAGCGAGGAATTAAATTTACTAATATCTGCCAATCCATGATAAAACTCAAAACACATTCTGGCTTCCATGGTTTATTTCGATTCTGATATGTCTACGAGTACAAATACGGTAGTATACTTTGATTGAAAAACGGTCATTTATATTTAGGTTTGCGGAAAATGTCGCACAAAATTTATGCTACCAATGGAAAAGTCAGTCACATTCACCGGCGCATGTGCTAATGAGATTATACCGAATGGATAACTCGCTCGTTTGTGAAAGAAAGAAAGAAGGGGATCATGTTAGAATAAACAATAATTTATGTAGAAAGGTGTATTACATGTGTGAGCAGACACAGAGTAGAATGATATTTACTATGTCCGTTACCACATAGTACACATTTGGGTCTGTTCGATGTGTATCAATAGATTATCTATATTTTGATCATGTACAGTTGATGGAGCATGATGCTCCATCAGGTTTTTAATTGTTTATTATATTTTTTTTCTTCATGTCTTCATTTACTATAAATGCTTACTATAAATTTGCTTATTAATTAAATATGATAATGTTCAGTTGTATATTTTGCAATATATATAATGGGAGAAGAGACTGTCTAAGTTGTTTAACTTGTGTCTTATTATTTTGTCTTTTTGAACAATAAAATATGTTTAAGGGTTTAGGGTTAAGGTTACAGTGTTTAACGCCACTTTCAACAATATCTCAGTTATATCGTGGTGGTCAGCGTTATTAGTGGAGGAAATTAAACCAGAGTACCCGAAGAAAACCATTGCCATGAGCGGGAATCGACCTCACAACTTTTGTGGTGATAGGCACTGATTGCATATGTAGTTGTAAATCCAACTACCATATATGATCACGACCGCGACGGCCCCAAAATATATATGCTTAAAGTACAGAGTAGACAATATTAAGCCTATGTACATTACTATTTATACCTGCACATCAGCATCAATTTCTTGTGGTGACATTCTGGCAGCTTCTATAAATAGATTTTGTACTTCTCCGTGGTCAGCACTAGTAAAAACAAGTAATACAAAATTAGAATCTTTTAATTACTTTTAATAATGATTAAAGTTTCAAATTTCAATTTTAAATACTGGTTTTATATACTCCATAATGGTTAGCACGCTCACCTTGAGTGCGGTAGATCGTGGGTTTGAGTCCCAGACGGGTCAAACCAAAGATTATAAAATTGGTATTTATTGCTTCTCCGCTAAACATGCAGCACTAAGGAGAAGGAGTAAAGACTGGTTGGCACGGAATCAGGGTAATGTGTCCGAATGTGTCTACCCACAGACTGTTGTTTCAATGAGCTAGCACTATAAAAATCCAACTAAGCGTGTTCATCTAGAACAAGGCGGACCTCATGATCATATCATTGAAAAAAAACTTGTTCTCGCCGTGATAATTGAAAAATTGCTGAATTGGCGTTAAACAACAATCACTCACTCACACTTAATTTCAAACAGACTGGTTTTTGTAACTATATTCAAACCTATTTAGCTCAATCTCTGCTAAGGGTTGTTCCATTTAAGTCTACCTGGGAGGGGAGAACACCATTTTTTTTATTTTTCTATTGGTTGTGGGGGTAAAAACCATATTTTTTTATGTTGGGTGGGTTTTTTTTTCTATTGGTGGTCTGAAATAAGTGGCGTTCCCCCCTCCCAGGTATATTTAATTGGAACAGCTCTAAGTCTTTTATTTAGATAATACTAAGTAAACTAACGACTAACATGAGCCTATATTGCTCAACCTGGTAAAGATTTTAATCCCTCTTAAAGTATGTGTCAACTTTTAAATCACCCACAATATGAACCCAATACACCATATGACCTTCACTGGTACAAAATTGAATCTTTTTACCACAATACTGATAAATTATATCACCATTCTTTATGTTTAAAGATATTTTTTTAAATATTTCCTCCTTAGTGTATTTTAACCTTTGATCCCTTAAGGGCTAGAACTCCATATACCCTGCACTTGTACTACAGCCTAAATTTGTGCAAATTTGAATCTACATACCACAAAGATGTACATGTATCAAAGATTTAAAATTGCAATTTCATATCTGGTTCAAAAGTAACAAAAATAATTTTTCAAAAGGCCCCCATTGTAATCTATGTACATATTATATGTTAAACTTTATGCTCTAGGGCTTGGACTCAATATATCCTGGGTCCTTCATTTTTATAAAATTGAGTCTACATTTCATAAGGAAACTTCATGTCAAATACAATTACATTTATATTGCCTTGTTCTTGAGATTATCGATGATTTGTTTAAACTAGATTATCGGCAAATTGGACATTCTCTCTTTGATGTGTGCTGATAAAAGTCTGGATCACTGAACTGACCTTGATCTACAAAAATATTAGGTCAATTCGTAACTCGCATGCGCAAGTTTATAGATCAATCTGACGTAAAACACATCATGATGTCACCGATAAAAACAACAATGTCAGTTCTGAAGGCCTCGACAGACATTATAACAAATATCCCATCTCGTCCTATTGGACTCGCTGAGATATTAGCGATAATGTCTGTCTCGACCTTCAAAATTGTAGTTATTCTATATTTATTAGACTATGCTTACCTGGAAACAAATGAAGATGGTGTTATTGTAGGGACAACTTCACCTGGTACTAAATGTGAATACTTGGTATTATGTTTTAACCATAACTTTAATGTTTGACAGGCATGTGCTGCCATGGACTCGTTGGTATAACTAACTGCTAATGACATTAGGGATGTTAAATTTGCACCATCTAATTCTAGACATCTGGAAAAAAAAATTCTTCCAAAAATAAACAGTTCAAAATTGGTTATAATAACTAAAAGCAGGAACTGTAAATCATTACAAAAACTGGGGCCCAGGTGACAATGGATCTAACAACTCATACAAGACTATCACCAATATGGCGTGGGTTCACATAAATTACAAAAAAGGGTGCACTCGACTCACAGTCGCAAGTGATAAAGTTTACCAATTGCATTCCCAGGGTCAGTGGTTCTCACTGGGTACTCCGACTTCCTCCACCACTAAAACTGGTTGCCATAATATACTATATTATATAGTTGAAATATTGCTGAAAGTGGCATTAAACACCAAAATTCAAATCCAAATTATTTTTCCTTTGGTGACAAAGACGACTGCTGCAAACAAGTTTAACAATCAGTGTCTATAACTACAAATTCAGTTTTTCTAATCATACAATTTACATTATACAAACTGTGGAAACCGAACGAGTGAAACATCACTAATTTATCATATTGCTTGCCTTGTATACCAATCAATAGAGGTAAAAGGAATGATTTTGATTTTTTATGAAATCTATTTATAGCATTTGGTATGAATATGTATATGTAACAATGATTTTACATAATAAGAATATACTTCTTTGCATTAATAATGTTAAAACTTTTTACCAGGATACACATCTTAAACTTACTTTTTAAGGGCAGCTATTGCAGCAGGTTCCTGTTCATTTTCTGCCTGTGAAGTTCCTAAATATTGCCATGCCTGTAGAAATATGAAAAGAAAACATGAACTCATAATAGGTACATTTATACTATTTCCGGGCAGTTGTGGAAGTGATCACAAGCTACTATAAACTAATGTGAATAAAAGAACAACAGCAAAATAGAGGGGTTATGATGCTTAACACCAATTTCAACAATATTTCAGTTATATTGTGGCAGTCAATTTCATTGGTGGAGGAAACCAGAGTATCCAGAGAAATACATTAAAGGGAAAACTGACAATAAATTAACAAGAAAAGATATGGATGTATATGAACATGACAGACTATCCAACATTACACCTGGACACAAATTAAAGTAATGGAACAACAAAATTGCTGTTCTTCATTTCACAGTCACAGTAAGGTCTTCAAAAATGAGAATAACTCATACCCTAAAACGAGTGTAAAACGGTCCCTAGTCTGCAGTTGAGTGGTACTCTTTATTTCCATTGATAAATCCTACATCTGTACATCTATGTCATTCTGATGGTATTTGGTATATAAGATGTATAACATTCTGATGGTATTTGGTATATAAGATGTATAACATTCTGATGGTATTT
>MJUT01033995.1:567361-584647 GCA_002080005.1 Gigantidas platifrons
TGACGTCATATGAAGACTTCCAGTTTGAAACGTAGAGATTAGACATTATTTGGCTTCGTGTACGCTTCAAGTTTGATACAATTTAACTAAAATAAGTTTTCAAGGTAAGCTTTTTAATTATTTTTGTGCATTGTTGTAAATATGACATGTAGGATTTCACATTTTCAAGATGGCAGATACATTTCTATGTTCTATTTATAACTGATCAATATCAAAAAAAAATATTGGGCATGCTATATTGGTCGGTAAATGCTGTCATTGCAGGATAAAAACCTCTACGCCACCAATAAAACTGACAGCCACGATATCATTGAAATATTGTTGAAAGTGGCATTTAAACACCATAATCCTAACCCCTACAAACCTCTACATGTTGATCATTTTTCTGTACAGCAGCCTCAAATAAGAGTACAGCATTAGGTATGTCACCTTCTTGTAACTTTTCTATACCAGCTTGGAATGGGTTCTCATGGTTTATTAATGGATTCTCTTCTTCAAATTTGTATTCCTATAAAACAACAATCAATAAACTATAGCTTAGACATATATTTCCTGTAGAAAATCAGTGGTCGTTGTGGTCGTATGGTAGTTAAATTTACAAATACCTATGCAATCAGTGCCTTTAACTACTAATGAAGTTGTGAGTTCGAATTCCATTCAGGTGAAGTGTACTCGATACAACATTATGCTATAAAGTTTGTCAATGACTTGCGGCAGGTTGGTGGTTTTTTCCGTGTACTCCGGTATCCTCCATCCATATAACTGACCACCACAATATAACTGAAATATTGTTGAAAGTGGCGGTAAACACAAAAATCCTAACCCTAACCCTAATCCTGTAGAAAATCACCAAATATCAGTCATGATCATAGGTCAGAATATTACACTTTGTTGAGGGAATGGGGTTTAGGATACAGACCAGTTAGCATAATATTGTGTCCTCTAGATCATACAGTGTAGTGGATTATTCTGCGAGGTGTGAATTGTTGTGACTTTCTTTGGCAAAAAAAAAAGTATGACAATATTTTGTTATTTGTATTTTCACAATCACGATGGACTTCCCATCATATTACCATCTGAGTTTTATTACGATTACTTTAATTTTGACATTATGTGACAAATCATAAAAAAAAGTACAAGATTTTAAACCAGCGAAAATAATCCACTATACAGTGTTATACAATATATATCTACTGCTAAAAAAGGTATATAAATATATCAAATCTCGAGGTTTTAAAGCAAATATTTCATATGGCAAGGCGTGCAATTACAAAATTTCTGATTCCCAGATAGAGACTGATATTGGTACACTGATTGGCAAATACACACATGTAAGATAATGATATTTTTCTATTAAGGTGATAAATTAGATCTTAAAAAAGACAACTCGTCATTGTCCGATATTTATACTTTATTCAGATTAACATCTTTCGCCGACTACTGCAGCACCATCAGGACAAATGATATTAGAAATACATTGCTGAAGTATTCAAAATTTTATTGACATTTTGTTTAACATAATGAAAATGAGTGAGTGAGTGATTGTTGTTTAATGCCTCCTCAGCAAGTTAATTTATCAATGAGGTGATGATGAGGTCCGCTATGTACTAGACCAACACTCTTAGATGGAATTTTATAGCGCTAGCTCACAGAAACAACATTCTGTTGATAGACATGTCGCCACACTTGAACACATTATTCTGATTCCTTAATGCTGTGTGCAAAGCGAAGAAGCAACAAATAAAAATTTTATAGTTTTATTTTATATTCCTTATAATTTAATTTTTACAACAAAATTTAATTAATGACGATTATTTCATGTGACTATTTGAATTTGTCGTTGGCGAATGAATATGTTGGTGACGTCACAATTCCAACCCAGGTTAACAAGTATAACCAAAATTTTCTCCATGCAGATCAGCCAATCAGATTGCAGTATTCAAATCAAATAAAATTATATATTGATAATAGATTATAAACAGCTGTCCTTATCTTAAACTACACAAGGCAACTGGCACAGCAGTGCTTTAAGCTATAGCTAAATTTTGTGTAAATACAAGTTTCTGGATAATATAATTTGGAATCTGGTTTATAACAAAAACATACCTTCTCCTCTGTCTAGAAAATGATAAAGAAATTTATACCAGTTACAAAGTAGTTATACTGGTTACAAAGTAGTTATACTAGTTACAAAGTAGTTATACGAGTTACAAAGTAGTTATACTAGTTACAAAGTAGTTATACGAGTTAAAAAGTAGTTATACATGTACCAGTTACAAAGTAGTTATGTGTTAAAACTATTAGTGATATGTTGCAGGAATACATTGGAAAATAAATAATATCAATAAGCTTTATAGATACATGCAATGTACATGGAAATTCCCATCGCTTTTGAAAAAAAATGTTTGTACTATTTAAGAATGCAAGTATTTAAATAAGAGTTTATTTATAAAAAAAAAAAAAGGTTATTCCTGCACAGTTTGGATTACATCAAGTTTATATTTTCCATGAAAAAAGCTTTTTTTTTTAATTTCTCCGATAGGGCATTTCGTACTATTTTAAACATTATCCTGTGTTGGCAGCCATCTTGGATTATAATCGACACAAAAAAAACCCACATGCATGTACATTTTGTAGAGAGCCATTTGAAGAACATTCCAGCCAAGCTTTCTTTCATTGAAATAGTTTTGTGCTGAAATATTTTTATTCAAATTGAGTCCAATGTTAAACTTTGCTCTCTGATGACAGCCATCTTGTATCAAAGATCAAAACTAAAAGAGTAAACTTTGTGAAGAAACATTAAATCATTATTTATGTGAAAAAACAGCTTGGATTCAATCAAGATTCTAGTTTCTGAGAAAAATTAATTTACTCATTTTTCCATAGGGACTTATGTTAAAACTTTGTCATTTGGTGGCAGCCATCTTGCAATTCCCATTGACAATTAAACCACAAACTAGGTACATGATCATTTCATGATCCACAATGAATATTTATTGGCTTGATAATATTTAATTTTTAGGCCATGCAAAGTTAATTACTTGGTTCTCAGGCCCTTTTTTGTCAAAATTGATGAGGGAGGGCGGCATTTTTTTATCATCCTTTTACTGCTGTAAAAAGTTATGAGGGAGGCATTTTTTCTTCTTTTTTTTGTGTGAAAAATATGGCAATGTATAAATCTTTTCATTACTTTATTGAAAATTTCGATTTTATTTCTTCCGATGGTGGCAGAAACATCACAAGTGGTTCATTTTTATGGAAACGTCCAATCTGCTGGTCCCAACGTACCATTTTTTTTATCTCTGTAAACAATTCCAATAAGGTACAAGCTTCGGAGAAGCCCCCTATTATGTTTCCTGGTAAAACTGGCAAACATTTGTGCCAAATTTGCACAGAAACGATTGACATTTTGTCTAAATGTCAAACGGAAACATGTTTTTTATTTATACATTGTCATAACGATGCTTTAAATCTCATTTAAGCATGATGCGTTTTAAAGCGTTTCACCGACTATGGGATATAAGAGAAAAACGGATGCGTTGTTTTTTCCGTACGGACAGCGCTACCGCATTTAAAAAAAAATTTAAAATTATTTTTGCAATAAAATCAGCAATGTGGCGACGAATTTCCACATGCGGGCGGGCCTGAGAACCAAGAAATTAACTTTGTATGGCCTTATTTAAATATATTTAATTTATAAAAAAAAACAAAAAAACTTTCTTTTCATAATATATTAAAACATAAGATTTAGAAACAAGCGTAACACCTATATCATTCTGTTTCTTAAAATACACATAAAAATTTGATTGATTGATTGATTTTTGGTGTTTAATGCCACTTTCAACAATATTTCAGCTATATCATGGCGACCAGTTTTAGTGGTGGAGGAAGCCAGAGTACCCGGAGAAAACCACTGACCATGGGCAAGCAACTGGTAAACTTTATCACTTGCAAGTCGAGTGCACCCTTTTTTGTAATTTACAAAGCCGGGCGCGAACCCATGCCGTATTGGTGATAGGCTTGTATGAGTTGTTAGATCCAGCGACCTAACTCATTGAGCCCCCCGGGCCCCTCGTAAAAATTTGAAAATAGTTATTAAGCATACTTAATTCATTTAACATTGTTGAAATAGCTGAATATTAAAGAAAGGGGAAAAAAAGAGAAAAAGAACATTATGAGTTGCACTCTGAATATAAAATCACTTGATATATCTGAATTTTATGAAAATCTTGAACTTTGAGAAATATATTCTATTTTGAGAAACTGTTTTGTGTTTAATGATAGTCAAACTCACTCAATCAGATATTGAATATACAAATTTATTAGTTACATAGACTGTTCTTTTAAAATGCCAATACATTTCTGAAGTATTCAACAACAACAAAAAATAATTTCAATTAATTTGCATACTGGATAAATGTATGGTATGTACATATATACTGGCCAATTGCATAAAAAAATCCTGCACAACGAAACTATTTTTGTTTTGTTTTGTAGACTAGATTCTTGAAAATTTGTTAGAAATCTCTATTGAAATGTGACATTGTATTTATTCACTGTTTCTCAATTCATGGAATGAATAAATTACTTCACAAAGCTTAATGTCTCGTGAATAATGATTACTGCACGGTAGCAAACAGTTATATGTTAAATTAAAGTGTGTTAGTAAGAAAGGATATAATTGTTAAATGTACATGACAGACTTTCTAACTTTACACTTAAGACACAAATTAAAAGCAAGGTCTCTATAATCTCTTCTTACTTACTTTATGTGGATCTGTTTGTTCAAACTCTGTCAACCATGGATGACCATCATTTGTAGATCTGAAGAAAAAATATCACATTAAATTTTTAAAATTTATTTAAGGAATATTTGAAATTTTTGAACAGGTTATAAGATATAACCTGGTTTAGGCCAGTTTACACTTAATAAACTTTGATTTTCCAAACAATGCCTACCCAGGTTTTCATGCATTAAACCAGTGTTCCACCAGGCAGATCAGCCAATCAAAATGCATTATTCACATCAAATTAAATTATTTTTTTATTAGAATTTCAGTCATTGACTTTAGCAGTGGTCTGGTGGCCCACAGCCAGTGAAAATTGACCAGTGACTTTTTCCAAATTTTGTCAATAGAATCTATATAAAATTTGAAGTTTTCGGGTAACTTTATCACTTGCGGCTGCGAGTCGAGTGCACCCTTTTTTGTAATTTACAAAGCTGGGTGCGAACCCATGCCGTATTGGTGATAGGCTTGTGTGAGTTGTTAGATCCAATGACCTAACTCATTGAGTCACCCGGGCCCCTCAACTGATATTAATGCACTACTCCCCGTCATCAAAAACATCCAGAAAATATCACAGAATAAGATATACTTTACACAATTTTCATGAGCGTCATTTTTATTTACATAATATGTTGCTGTTTTCACGTTGAAAACTGCATGTGAAATTTATTTTTTTATCCACTGACAACGTTAAGGTAAGACTTGACACCTATGAAAAATGGAACTTATGATTTTGTAACCCTGTGACTGATTGGTGAATTGAAATATGACATCTGACATGAACCAATACAGGATGTTGCTAGATTTCAGTAGAATGTCAGATAAAACAATAAAATTTATCTAACCAATTTATCAAATATATATTTTTTTTTTTCATTTTATTTGTATACATTTCTACTTAAGCTTGTATATGTAAGTGTCCACTGACACTTAATATCATTAATGTGATGGATGGAATGGAGTCACACGTGTAAATGTGTAAGTGATTTTTTACATACAGACACTATACAGTGGAACCTGTCTAATCCGACACACCAAGGGACCAGGGAAATGTGTCAGATTGTACAGGATGTCGGAATACTCAGGGTTTTTTATGTTAACAAAAATACTTTGGGACCATAAATTTTCGTCGGATGTCACAGGATGTCGGAAAACTCAGGTGTCGGATTGCACAGGTTCCACTGTACTAATATATTTTTTAATTTGTACAATGTATGTGATATGACTACAACTGTTTGGCTTTTAATTGAATGGTAATTATTTTGTTTATTTACTTATCAACATCCTCCCAATGTTTTTGTAGTTTTTCCCAGAAGTCTTCATCAGTTGCTTCTCTATTTCCAGTCATTTCTGCATATTCATCATCCCATTGATCAACCAATGATTTACCAGCCTATAAATAAGAATTATCTATATATAGCATGGTTGTATTAACTCATTTAAAGTAGAAGGGCGAGTGAATGAGTAATTATTGGTTAACACCGAATGATAAATTTTTGGCGAGAACATGACGATGATGTCTGCTTTGTAATAGACCAACACGCTTAGTTACAATTGGATTTTCATAGTGCAAGGTCACTGAAACAACAGTCTGCTGGTAAGAATGTTGCTACACTCACACATTATTCTGATTCTGAGTCAACCAGTCTTTGCTCTTTCTCCATAATGCTGCGTGCTTAGAAAAGAAGCAACACATACCAATTTCATAGTTCTTGGTTTGACCCGACCCATGTTTTATTAGAAGAGCAAGCTAACAATAACACCACCAATCAAGTTAAACAAAATGAACTGTGAGCTAATGCTCACTTATGATACCACCACATATATGTTCAATGTGTATAAAAACCAACTAAGTCGACAAACAGGAAGTAGGAATCTGACGGGTCCAAAAACGCTTCCCACAATATAGCATACCTATATGAAGATTGTGACCAAATATCAGATTTCTGCCATCAATAGTTGCTCAGAAAAATATCTTGGGACAGACGGAAGGACGGACATCTTCAGAGATAAAACAGTATACCCCCCCTCCGGTATAATTAGAGGATACAATTAAATCATTGAGCAACGATGACATTCTACAATGTGCTTTAAGAAGAAGTTTTGTTTCAATTGTAACTGAATACACACCAGGTGGGTATAAAATATGTATATTTTTGGTTGATAAAATACATAGTCAAACCTGCCCATGTGCTCACCTCTATTAAGCATCCACCTGTATTAAAAGGTCATTTTTTTTCTTGTCCTGTCACAGAAAATTTCATATAAATTGAACCTCTTTTAAGGGTTCACCTGTCTTAAAAGACCACTTTGTCCCAAAGGTGACCTCTTATTACAGGTTTGACTGTACATGAACAATGATGATATGTGCCATACAAATGTAAAATGTTACGAAAAATGTTAGTGGTAGTTGAATTTTGTGATTCATTATACTGTGAAGGCAAATGAGTTAAAAACTAAATTTGCCACCTCGACAGGATATCTGTGTCACAAATCACATTCACGACCTATCACCGGGTTTATAGCTACAGTAACATGACGGGTGGCACTAGTGGAGCAGGAACGGCTTACCCTTCCGGAGCACCTGAGTTCACCCCGTTTTTTAAAGGGGTTCATGTTAATCAATCTTAGTTTCCTGTGTATTGTCCTTTCTTTATTAGGCCATTATGTTGTCTGTCCTTCTTTAATTTATGCATTCTGATTAGCCCTTTGGTATCTTCAAACTTTTCTCACAGATGATCAGTAGTTACTTTTTGACAGAAATACAAAACCTATGTAAAATATATTTCAATGTGTATTGAAAACATATACAAATTTAGTGACAAAATCTTCATAAATTTCAGTAGCATGCTAAAATCAAATACAGAATTTGTTACAACATTTTTGTTGAAAGTGAATAATACCATTATTCTTTTTATTTTGACAGTAGTGAAATACTATACATAACAATGAGAATTACCATGGAAACACATTGTGTAAGTGGAATGAGGATGTGGAAGCATTGACTTACTGATGAATTGGTGTTTAACGCCAACTTTAGCAAGGATGTGAAGTGTGAGCAGAGCAAAAAAATGGCATCAGCATTAAGCAATTTCATATCTTGAATTATTTTTTATGGTTAAAGAAGCATTTTCTGATAATAGATTGCTTATAGTTTCAAGACTATCTTACTTTCATTTATATAATCTGGGAAAACAAAAAATGTCTTTACAAAATGTCTGGAAATAATTTATTTTGTTCAGATGCACTGTTTGCATTTAATTATTGTTTATTTGGAGAATATATAGTGCAAACAAATCACAACTGAACACAACATCAGGGATTCAAAATTATGTAGGTTTGAGGTCCATGACTGTTTACTATTGACTTTGGACTTTACATGGGTATTAGCTACATCCCGTGTCATTATCTTTTGATAAGTTTATTAAACATCTAGTGCATCAAATCATAGATCAGTACATTTCGATAAAAATTTTAGAATTAGAATTGATATTTCACGGCACCTGTGACAAACATATTCCTAACTTAACAAGGGTGACCTTCACAGTTTAAAACTGAAAGGTCCAGGACCATTCATGTTAAAAAATAATTTTGAATCCCTGAGCATGCCATAAAACTCTAGATAAGAATAATAAAAGGCCGTTGGCCACTGGTCCCCCGACGCCAAGGTTATATCGTAAGATTAAATTTTGAAACTACTGTAAACTAGAGGGTCAGGTGAGCCTGTATCACTCATAATTCTGAAAGGGGACCATCCAAGGACCATTTTGAAGTAAAAAAAGGGGAGTAACTCTGGTTAGATTTGTCGAAAAATCATCATTATCGAACTTGACCTAGATATTCATGAGATACAATTACATACCAAACCTAGTTTCAATATGACTTTTTGTTCACAAGTTATAATTTGGAAACCAAAATATTAGCAATTTTGAAGTAAAAAAAGGGGAGTAACTCTAATAAGATTTGTCGAAAAATGATCGCTATCGCACTTGACCTAGATATTCATGAGATACACTTACATACCAAACCTAGCTTCAATCTGACTTTTCATTCACAAGTTATCATCTGGAAACCAAAAAGCACACGGACAGACGGACGATACCTATTTCTATAGTCCCCTTCGACGAAGCGTCGGGGGACAACAATGTATGTAATCATGTATTATTATCTGACAGATTAAAAACAAATTCCACCTAAAGTAAACATAGACTTGTAGTCCAGATAATATTGTTGATTGATTGATTGATTGATTGATTGGTGTTTAATGTCAACATTAGCATTGAAAATATTGTAAAATAAAGTACAGCAAATAGAAAACTATTTTAAATTTTTTTTTAAAAAGGATATAAATGCTGTCAAAAACTGTGCAAATTTTCCAGCAGACGATGAAAATATCATCCTGGATAAAATATTAAAACATTGGAATAGCTGGAGCTCTCAAATCTAATGATCACTAAATATATCTAATATTTTTTACAAAGCATGGTCACAATGTGTTAGTATACACATACATAACTGTGTAAGTCACTAAATACTATTAAGGTGAAAGAGCAAAGGTGAATATTTGACCCCTTTCCCTTAAATTAATTACGGGTTAAATTCTTCAAAATGATCATGATCAAGTTTACATTGCAATAGATATGTTCTTAAAGACTTTTACACCCAATGCAATTTTTTTTTCACAACTGTTGGGAGTTTTGGCCCTTTTATCATGTTTTATTTCTATCCTATGTGAAGTCCTGTAGTACTTTTCACAAAAATGTGTAAGCATAGTCGTAACATTTTCACTTATGATTATGGTATGACAATTCCTAAGTCATTTTCACAAAGGTTAAGTTACGACAAAAATTACACTTACCATAAAAATTAAGAGAAATATTTCACTTACGTTCAATATTTTACACGTATCCGTGAGTCAGACAGGTTAGTAATACAAGTAAAGTTAGGACAATTTTTGCACTTAGGATTATCCTAAGTATTTTTGTGAAACTCCTCAAGATCTTAATTTTACAAATTTTTGTGAAAAGGGCTGCAGTTATACATGTTATATATATTGCTTTTTACTTTTAATCTTTTAATGGACTTTTAATTTGTTAATTAGTTGATTAATTTGTTCATTTTTCCCCCTTTTCTGTTGTTAATGAAATAAGAAGGATCAAATGCAAGTAATTTACAGGCATCCAAGGAAGGATAACTCCATAAGAGTATATACAACAATTTTGTGGAAGATATAAAAATAGTACCGGTATACCAGCCAAAGATTTATCAATATAATAATATTAATTATGATTATGTTTACCTGATATTCACAGCGAAGATCTTTTGACCCAAAACTGTTTTGCACAAACGTGTGTCTTACTTGCATAATATAAAATGCTAAACCTCTTTTAATATATTTAATAGATGTACACATCACAATCTATTTTTTATCAAATTAATTTTTTTTAAATCAAATTATTTTTATGGTCAATCTTGCAACAATTTTCCATTTAATTATTGCTAAGTTTATTTACTATTACTACTTGAAAGATATTATTGTGTACATAGTTTGAATTAACATATATCCAATAAAGGAGGGCTATTGTAGCAATTGGCTGTTAGTTTCATTAAATGAATTTTAAAGAATTAATTTAGTTACTTTTTAAAATAATTATTTACATAGTTTCAAATAACATATATAGTGTGTCCATAAAAGGAGAACTACTGGTAGCAGTTGGCCGCTAGTAATCCTCATTAAATAAAAATTAAATTAAATAATATATATGTCCACTATTAAATTAGATATTTGTCTACATTTTAATAATTGATAAAGAGAAAATAAATATTTTGTGACCATGCAGCTTTATTACACGCTGTGATACCTGATTAACAGAGAACTCTTTAGCCCAATCTTCAGCCTGGTCTTGTGGGGACAATTCTACCACATCATTATTCTCTATCGTAATTTCTCCGTCCCCTATCCGCTTGACAAACTTCATAAACTGTTGACAAACAGGGATATATCAAAATATTATACTCTACGGTTTTATTTACACTATTTGTCTTTGTAAGCAAGCCAGTCCAATATATAGTGTATTGGACCAGGCCCAGTCCAATATAGTATATTGACAAAGATATTACATTGAACAAAAAATGAAACCATTAGATTTGCTCTTAAGCTTGCTGTTTCTGAGTTCGTCTCTATGTATGGTGAATTTTTGGTTCTCTGTTTAATCCTTAAAGGATGTGTCTGCATGAAATTAAACTTCAATGGTGATACTTAGATTTCCAATCTTTCTATGATTTTAGCAATATTGTTTTAGTATTTGTATTAAGAATGTCCATATAATCCATCCAATTGTGTTCTGATTGAAGTAGTTTTGGTCGGTTGTGTATAAAAAATAATTCATGGCACTTTTGGTCAAATGGCACTCAGTGCCATGAACTATTTGTATAACATTCAATCATAAACCGCTGAAAAATAGGGATATATCAAAACATTCAATCATGAAAATAACAAATTTAACAATTGTTAACATGGACCATTAAAAATATACTGATGTTATTGTTTCTAGGAAAAAACAAATGTTAAATGGAAAGCAGAGCATTGATTAAAACAAAATAGAGGATGAAAATCATTTCTTTATATATTGTAAAAAATACATGTAAATATGAATTTGAAGATCAACACATTTTTCAAAATACAGGTATATTCTGTATTAATTCAATACATAAATAGATATATATATATATATATTCAGATTCGGAAAATGTCAACATAGTGTGTGTAATGTCTTGTTGTGTAAATGTACTGTTCTGTCTGTATTGTCTATAAAAATGAAAATTACACACAACGAAAAATGTATATTTAGAAAAAAAAACAGTTTTATTATTTTTAGTTGGATGAAATAAAAACAATAAAATACTAAGTAAACTATATATTTTTGTCACGAAAAAATGAGTTTTTTGTATATTTACATGATATACGTTAGTCTTAAGAACTAGGGACAGGGAATTGTTATGTCGTTATGTTTTAATGGTTCTAATTTGATATGTATTGGGTTGTTTTACATATACCAATAAAGAAAACAATAATTTTTTGAAGTTGCTTAGACTCAGGAATATTTTAGCTAAAATACAGAGACGTGCAAAAAGTAATGTTTTACTATGCATTTCATATAAAACCACATTACTTCAAAACTTATTCCAAAGCCAATTCTTGTTCAATTTTGATGAAATTTTAACCAACAAAGGTAGAATTCAATGTAGTTTTACACTGTATTTTTCGCATAATTTTATAATATAAAAATTTTCACAAGTTCACAAGTAAAACACAAAACAAAATATTGAACGTAAAAAACGTAAAACAACTACAGTACTTTCGAAGACAAATAATTTAAGTTTGTGTTTAAATCGTGAATATATAAAATCTGTGCTCCAAAAAAATATTTTGAAATAATCTCAGAAAACAACATACATTGTCTCTTTGGTTGGCAAAATATTCATCAAAACGAATAAGAATTGACTTTGAAATAACGTTTTGAAAAAATGTGGTTTTATATGAAATATATAGTAAAAAATTACAGTGACCGAATACTTTTTGCACATTATTATTTGTAAATTGTACACTGAGTGAGTGAATAACACCATCAATACCAAGAGAGTAATTTTTCAGCTGTTTATATCTAGATGACGTGATATAATTACTGTTTTGTACAAGGCCATCAAGTTGAACAGGATTTTGCTAAAAGTTCTAGCTGACTAAAAAAACTGTCATGAGAAAGACAAATCACTACAGTACAGTCAGAGATAAATCACTTTTATAGACATATCACTCATTATGGTGACTTGGATATATCTTTTGTTTAATAAAATATATATCTTCAAAATTTCTATTACATTTTAGAGTGTTACTTACCCAAAAGGCATATAAAAATAAGTAAATAGATTAAATAGACCATAAGATATATCAGTATCACTAAGAAGAGTGATACATCTATCACAGTGATTTATCACACTATGTCTCTGACTGTACTGTATCAGTATCACTAAGAAGAGTGATACATCTATCACAGTGATTTATCACACTATGTCTCTGACTGTACTGTATCAGTATCACTAAGAAGAGTGATACATCTATCACAGTGATTTATCACACTATGTCTCTGACTGTACTGTATCAGTATCACTAAGAAGAGTGATACATCTATAACAGTGATTTATCACACTATGTCTCTCTCTGTACGGTACACGCGTACACATTATCACAATATAGTCATAAGCTAATTAATATTTTGAATAGTACTATAAAAAATATTTGTAAAAATTTAATCGTTTTTAATCTTTTATGTTTTGTAATTTAATCTTTTATGTTTTGTAATTTGTAATATATTCCATTTTGGTGTACTATCAACCTAATCCTAAATATCTAGGCTACCAAATTATCTTCAAATTTTTTTAAACATTACATACAAATATTGCAGCAGCAGAGTGGGAGCTGTTCTGATTGGGTATTGAAACATGCAAGATAAATAAATACATGCAAAACAATGACAAAGATAAAGAGTTTACAAATGTCAAGGTTTGAGAAAAAAAATATTTTCAATAATTCCAATTTTTTTTTCATAGTCTAACAAATATGTTTCAATATATAGTGATCGCTTGAAAAATTATGCGATACCATATGTACCAATTTTGATGAATTTCCTATAGGCATAACTGATGCACCTAGTGAAAATGAAACTTTAACCTATAATTGATGCAAAAGTAGACTAGGAAGATGTAAGTTGAGGAAATGTAAAAATTAGAATCCGGAAAACATTGTTTCTGATAGACAGGAAAAAGTGGTGACTTTATGCTTCCACAAAATTTTTCGGCAAGCAAAAAAAAAAGATCCTACAAACATCAAATTTTAATTACAAATGTAGTTTGCTTAAATTTGATCAATTGAAACTTGATATTTGTAAACATATCTGCAATATTTGATCAATTAGATAATGTCTAAAGGGAGATCATCCATGACTTACTTCAGAGTTACTAAACTTGGGGTCATTGACTGATCCTAATAATTCTTTAGCAGTATCAGATAATTCTTTATTCTGTTCTCTCTGTGATGAAAAATCATCCACCCATTTAGAATCATCAAGTTCTCCAAATTCTTCTTCCCTACAATACAACAGATAGCTGTGTCATATAAAATAATCTCAAAGGTTATTTCTCAGATTACCGAGGAGTTCATTGACTAAGGTAATTATCATGATTTGGTTTGGTTTATGGTATTTAACAATATTTCAGTTACATCATGGCAGTCAGTTTTATTGGTGGAGGAAACCAGAGTACCTGGAGAAAACCACATACCTGCCGGAAGTCACTGACTATCATATAATGTTGTATCGAGTACACATCTCCTGAGTGTGGTTATTACCAGATGTAAGGGGAATTTCTATTGACCATTCAAATTCTCAGATCTATGGACAATTATATCATAGATAATTTACCATTCTACAGAAGGAATCGTTGTGTTCCAGACATCTTTTTTTTCCCTTTTATTTTTAAATATAAAAATCAAAACTACATTTGTAACTATTTTAATGTGATATACTATAAGTAAATGTCCTCTTGCTCTGGGTTAAAAGTTGTATATTCATTTTCCTGCTTCACAAAATTTACAAATTAAACAGCCTGGAGAAGAGTTAAAGAAATTATTCAATTGATTAGCTATAATCCCATCCACTAAATTTATTTACATGTGATTTTGCTTGTTTGTTTATTTAATTTGTTTATATTTTTTTTTCACATTAGAACATGTTCTATTCTCCATGAAGACATTTCTTTCTGATTTCGACCACAGTTTTTCTAATTATTTAATTTGTTTATATTTTTTTTTCACATTAGAACATGTTCTATTCTCCATGAAGACATTTCTTTCTGATTTGTCTAATAAGTCATGTCTACATCTATTGATAAACATTTTTGTCAGACAACAGTATACAGTTACTCTCTAAGATTCATTAGTTTACTTGCAATTATCCAGGAGATACAGTCAAACCTGTCTATAGCGACCATTGAAGGGAGTTCTGAAAAAAGGTCGCATAAGACAGGGAGTCGTTGGATAGAGGTTATGATATTTGCTCCCAAATTCTCGAGAGGAAAAACCTAGTTCGGGTATATAATCCGCATCAACTTTTAACCCGTTCGTGTGGAGGACAAATGCATGAATAGAGCTTAAATTCTGGTAAGAACAAGATTGCAACACGTAGCCATGTGTCCCCCGCCGCAATAGAAAGAGGTGTAATGTGAATGTAATGTTATCCATGTGATATATTTATAAAATCGAGAACGCATCCGAGATGCAACAGCCGAGTTGCAAGTCAAAATCTTGGGGCATTTAATTTGTCTATTCACCCTGATCATAAATATATATGGGTTAGGGGTGGGGATCTCAACCATTAAAAAGTTCACTTCAGGTAGGGGGTGGGATATGACCCCCCAGGGCCTGAGCTATAAGGCATTTAATTTGCCTAGTCACCCTGATCATAAATATATATGGTCTAGGGGTGGGGATCTCAACCATTAAAAAGTTCACTTCAGGTACCAAATATTAAGTTCCTATCTTTTGTAGTTGCAGAGAAATGTGTAATTCTCAAAATATGTACTTTTTCTATAAAAAAACATGATTTTACAAGAATTTTATTTTCGAATTTTGCCCAGTTTCGAACTTAAGCTAGAGATTCTTAATATAATGCCTGTGTGTAAGTTTGAAATCAATTGGTCAACAAATACAAATCTGAGAGCGCTTACAATATATCTGGACGGACGGATGCCCGGCATTTCTATATCCCCCGTTCCGCTTGGGAGGCAGGGGACAAAAAGGTATAAAAATTAAATTATAAATATGTTCAATTAATATCGTTAAATATTTCCGTCCTTTGTGGGTGAAATTAAAAAAAAAAGAATAATTATATATTAAATGATCGAGTTTTTTACTTTCTTTCAACAGCTATTGTTATCTTAATTGTTATCGTAATTAGAATTAATCTTTATGATTAGAAGAATGAAATTTCCTGACAAAACGTTAAAATTCAACTTCAATCACTCGCCGAAAGCTATAAATAGCCTAATCACACAATCAGCATGTGTTTACCTTGATCTGTTACCGCACGTTAAACGAATGTTGACAGAAATATATGCTGGGAACCAGTACTTCATAATTCAATAATTTTCAAAATCACAATTATTTATTTATAAAATTGAAAGATTAAAACAGTATTTTCTATAGTAAGCAATTTTAAATATTTAATATAAATAAGAAATAAACCAAAACAACAATAATAAATCATCACGTGAACAACTTCCCTGTAAAAAAAATTGTGGTCTTACACAATAACGCTAATAGTGACTTCATTTAATATGTCGCGTTAGTCGCGTAAGGCAGGGGGTCGTTGAATACAGTTAAAGTATATAGTAAAATTCGTTGGGAGGAATGAAAACGGTCGGATAAGACAGGAAGTCGCTGAATACAGGGGGTCGTTAAGACAGTTTTGACTGTACATAGCTGAAATACTGCTCGCTGGACGTTAAGCAAAAATCAATCAATCAATAATCAAGACACTTATTACAATTCTCATCACATCAATTTTGAAGCATTCTTCAGTGTTGTGATGTCTGCTACGACTTCTTCATAAAAATGATGTTCGGTTCATCTTTACATCCAGTTGTTTGTAGGCTGGCTCATGTCTTATTTACATTATTTGTGTTTCTTTGCGTATAGTAGTGTCCAACACATTTTGTGTTGTGTTTTTGTTGCTTTTCTTTGTCTTGTGTATCCTGTAGACATTGCCAGTTTCTCTGGATCGACTTTACATGTATTTTCAAAAAACTTCAAAAAACCTCATTGTGAAATAGTACAAACATTATGTGCCAATTAATGTACTTGATTAATACTAATTATACTATCAATGACAAACCATGGTTTGTTGTGAACCTCTGTATGGTCTAAATATTCCTCAGCCCACTTCAGATTTGTTGGTGCCAACGTTTGTGGTTTCTCTGTTAAAAATTCACTGGACCATTTTTCAGATGGACTATCAACTTCAGATGTGAGGAATTCCTGGGCCCATGAATCTGATGAGGCTAATTCTGCTATGGCTGGTGCTATAATGAGAAAGTGAAAAAAAAGCAATAATTAACTTGTTTTACATTTTATACTAAATTTGTTGATTTTATTGTAGCCTAACTGGCCATTTTGTCTTCAGTTTAACCTTTCTGATATCATACATTTCCCAGTCGTGTTTTTGGATTATCACTTGTTACCATGGTTACAAAGTTTACCAAATAAAGTTTGTCAGTGAGTTGCAGCAGCCTTGTGGTTTTCTTCTGATATTCTGGTTTACTTTCCATAAACAAATAAAATCTTTACAAGAATAAGATTTTTCTTGAAAAAAACTAGAACTGTGAGTGACCTCACTGAGTGATACCCTCCGCTTGCAGTTTAGTAGGAGTTGCGCTTACAAGGTACATG
>MJUT01033995.1:584662-626154 GCA_002080005.1 Gigantidas platifrons
CCCCCCCTTTTCGTGAAAGCATAAGTTGAATTATCTCACCTTTTAAATTTTGGACAGCAACCATATTCCTTCATGCACATCTGCAGGTAGTGTACTACAAGTGTGTAAAGTTTCATAAAAATCCAATAAGCCATTTAGGAGGAGTTGTGCTTACAAGGTACATGGACGGACGGACAGTATAAGTTGAATTATCTCGCCTTTTAAATTTTGGACAGCAACCATATTCCTTCATGCACATCTGCAGGTAGTGTACTATAAGAGTGTAAAGATTCATAAAAATCCAATAAGCCGTTTAGGAGGAGTTGCGCTTACAAGGTAGATGGACGGACGGACAGGGTGATTCCTATATACCCCCCAAACTTTGTTTGCGGGGGATATAAAAATGACTACGACATATTTTTATAAAGCTGAACAGCAGTTTAAAATTCATCGATATTTCTTTATAATATCTTCCAGTCAATCTATACCTCTTTCTGGTGTGTATTTGAACTCAGATTCTTCAATTTCTCTCATTTCCTGTAATAATCCACCCATGTGGAAAGTCTGTGGTGCCATGGTAATCCTTTGACCAGATAAAAACTCATCAACCAACTGAAAAAAAAACCGACATCAGTATATTTCTTGCCCGTTTCACAGAGAGTGCAAATAAATTCTTCTTTCACAGACATTGTACATTTATTAAGTTGATCTTGCAATGTCAAAAAGTACAAAACAACTGCCAAATTTTAGTGAAGAGAGATAACAGGTGTTGTTTCAATTCAATTGTTTTCAATGATGTCCTTTGTCATGTCTGTGCTATACTGTTACCGTTTCTTACAGTTTGCTCTACATGAATCAGGTACCAGGACTGTTATTTTCTACATGAATCAGGTACCAGGACTGTTATTTTTACAACTACCAGTAGACGAATAAAACATGTTGTTTACATTCATATTGTAGAGCAAATGTAATGATGGCAGGATAAAGTGTTTTTATTTCTTCTGACATTATTTAACAAGATTATGTTCCTTTTTAAGTTGTTAACTTCCATGCTTTCTTACTTTTTAGAGTAACATTAATACATTAATTGTATTACAAAAAAAATGTATTCAAATTCACAAGAGCTAACTTTTTCATGACAATATTTATTGGTCTTGTTACTAGTTTTTAAAATTACAGTGAAACTTGTCAAAACCAAACACTAAATAAACCAAAATCACGTATAAAACAAACTTTTAAAGAAAGTCCTAAATTAGGAAATCTTTGTTATTAAACCTGTATAAACAGAACACCTGTCTATTCCGGACACAAAAGTTGGTCCCAAAGGGAGGTCCGGTTTAGACATATTTCACTGTACAAATAAAACATTTAATATTTTTTTCACACATATAAAATTATCATACCTCATTTTCAGTTGCTTGTCCTATAGGTCTACCATGCTAAAATAATGAAAAGGAAATATTACATACATGTATTGACAAGAGTTCTCCGTAAATATAAATGTTCAAGCAAAAAACAAAAAAAATCAATTTGTTGTTTAAATAAAAAACTAATTACTGTATAAGTGATTATTTATGTGTGGGGGTAATTTTCACTGCTTTCGTGTTTTAGATACATACGTGAAACTTATCCCCACAAGAATAGTTTATATGATTTAATAAGAATGCACTGATCGAAACAACAAAAATGAAGATGAATTGATTTGATTGATTAATTGGCGTTTAATGCCAACTTTAACAATATTTCAGCTATATCATGGTGTGAAGTAGCTGCGGAACCGTAGCACTTTATGGTCCTTTTTTTCTTTTTTTTTTGGCGGGGATGGTCCACCAAAAAAAAAAAAAGGATCATAAAGAGCTATGGATCCGCAGCTGGGCGTGAAGATAAAGATGAATTGAAGAGTAACAGTATATACATGTAATGTTATAACATCGCTAACTTGTTACCTGTCAGTGAATGATAATTGTTTAATTATTTAATAAATATATTCAATCCAAATATATATAATTGTATTTAATATACATATATGATCAGTAAAGAAATTGTTCACAGGAAATAAACATCTGTTGGCACTGACTCATTAGTATATGTCACTGAGGTTCTACACAGGAGTTTTTAATTGTGACTGTCAATTTCATCACAGGTATGGCACCTCAAAAGTCTGATTATATTCTAACCAGTTGATTCTATTTTTACTTGCTGTATTGGGCATAGGATATTTCTGCCAAAAAAATAATAATTTTGACATTTCTGCAAATATTGTCCATTTTCAGTAAATTTTAAAAATCAAAAATTTATATTTGTATCTTATCCACAAACTTTAAAATATGAAATAAACATAAGAACAGATATTCATTCACAGAATGAGATGGATAGTTTTGTAGAAGACATCCAGTGAACTGTATACGAGATAAGTTTCTTAGAATGCAATGCCTTTAAGATTGTATAAAATATAATGTCTTTTATACATGTACATTGTAAGTGGAACAGTGAATCGTAAAAGTTCCTAAAATAGCGATATTTTGCTTCTTTTCCAGGCGATAGTAATAGTACAAGCAGATGATGTCATATGTTCACGCTCTCAATTATTTTTATTGGATATATTAATTTGATAGTTGTAAATCCAACTACATGTACCATATAATCATGACCCCCAAACCCCACACACTCTGCTCTATCGATACCAATTCTCTTTTATGGCATAGTGAAACAGAAATGTTACAGTATTCCATTGAACGCTATGAACAGTACACTTCTGTGATAAGTTTGAGATAGAATTACATCAGCAACATGAGATAACAGGTAAAAGTTAAATTTAGAGATTTGATTTTAATGCAATAACAATTTAGTTACTTTTTAAATATTTCTGTAGCCCTTAAAAGGGCTTGAATTTTAAAATTCATCTGTATTGGATCATAACAGTTGGATGGTGAAGCCCTCAAACTTCATGTTTTCATTAAACATAATAATTTAGGTACTTTTTAAATAATTATGTAGCCCTTAAAAGGGCTTGAATTTTAAATATTCATCTGTATTGGATCATAACAGTAAATGGTCCGTGAAGCCCTCAAACTCCATGCAACTTTCGAAATAAGCGGTGGCCTGCTTGATTTCATAAAAGACTAGTAGATTTACATGTACAGCTTCCCGCCGGGCCAGTTGATTATCAAGACTAGTTTCCTAGAATGTTAAGGTTGTATAAAATATAATGTCTTTTATAAGTAGAACAGTCAATCGAAAAAGTTCCTAAAATATCGACATTTTGCTTCTTTTCCTGGCGATAGTAATAGTACGAGCAGATGATGTCATACAATCTCGCTCTCAAATCAATTACATTGTATTTTTATTGGATATATTGATTTGATAGTTGTAAATCCAACAACATCATAACATGTTCCATATGATCATGACACTCCCCCCCCTCCCACAAACACTTGTGCATAAAAAATATTAATCTGATAGCTAATCAACAATGATTTAACATTCAAATGAAATAAATGTATACATTTTGTAGTACTTACTCCCATTTGTTGAGGATGTGGAACTCTTCCATGACCAAATCCTTCCTGAAGAAAAAGAAGAAACTGTAAACACAAAATAGATGTTAGTGCTTCCTACACCATTTAAGATATTCATTGAATTTCATTCCAGGTACATTGTACAATGTATATATGGTGTCTTCAACATTCTAATCTGTTGATTTAGATTTCTGTGTTTTATTGTATATTAAACAGATAAGAATTGAATCTGCTACAAACATAATATAAACCCTATACATGTATTTCTATCTATGGCACTTAATTTAATGGGTCAGTCCAAAAACTAGAATAGGCACATAGTTCTACATTGTGTTTAACACCATTTTCAACAATATTTCAGTTGAGTTATATTGTGGCTGTCAGTTTTATTGGTGGAGGAGACTGGAGTACCCGGTGAAAATCACTCACCTGCTGCAAGTCTCTGATAAAATTTTATCACATAATGTTGTATTGAGTACACCTCGCCATGAGCAGGATACGAACTCACAACTTTAGTGGTGATAGGCACTGAGTGCAAAGATAGTTGTAAATCCAACTAACATATAACCATGACCATGATACACTGAATGCTTTCATTGTTACAAGAAAATAATATATCCAAAAACTTTTACATGTAGCAGGGGTGAAATTTTTTTTAAGTATAAATATTTCTCGTCTACACATACCTGTCTTAATCCTTTATCTTGAGTAAAATGTGATGTTAATTTCATCAGTGAGTTTGATCCACCACATTCCCCCTCTACAAGATTCCTCATAGCCATCTTGACTGTCTGTTCTATCTGCTGAAAAATGTATCAGTCTGAAAGAAAAACAGCAATACAACATGATCTTGTGTGCATATTTTAATGAATCTGAACCAATTGGTCCAATTGTTTTATGTTCTAAGAAAAGTTGAAGATACCAAAGGGGTAATCAGAAACTGTAAATAATAAAATCGAAGATCTACAAAACACTACACAGAAAATAAAAGATCAAACAAGATGAACCCTACTAAAATGGGGATGGAGGCATGCTCGGTACGCAGTCTTTAAATCCCATTTCAACCTTTTTAAACAGACTTAAAACTCATCTTGTAATTTGCGATTTTAACTGCGCAGTGAACACATTTCAATATCTTTTAAATTTGATTTTACTTTAATGAATTGACAATACCTTCTAAGTATAATTATTCCCCTGATTGGTATAATCTTACATGATTTATGACCACAGGGAATGTGCGATTGCAGGTAGTCGAGTCTATATACAAGACTATAGATTTACCTCTCCTATATCGGAGATAGATAATAATGTCATAACATTGACAAATCAAAAATGGCGACACAACTTGCCAAATGACAACAAATTTGACTGCACTTTTGAACCATAGCGCCTGTCAAATTTAACCATGGAGGAGATAGATGATGGTTATCATAAAACAGGTCATGGAGATCCCTGCATGTATTTGCTAATTCTGTCCCTTGTGGAATTTGCATTATATTGGTAAACAGGATTAGGGAGATAAATCTTATATGTCTATGCAACACTAGTGTAGCTTGTTTTCATGGGTAGTGTATTTTAATACTTAGACCGAATTATTCTGTCGTTTAGAAAGCCATTTCTATCATTCTATATATATCTTTTACTTATCTGACTTTTTTTTTATAATAGCCTACAGTACTTTTGTGTATCTGTCACTGGCACCTTCAGTGTCTTCACCTCAGCTGTTATAAATATTAAATTACAACATTATGGAATATGAGGGAAAACAAACAGATGGGTTAAGAGCTTTCTATCAGGCAGAACACAATGTGTACTTGTTGAAGGGGAAAAATCAAGTTCCATCGATGTCGAGTCTGGAGTACCACAGGGATCTGTATTGGGACCCAGTCTTTTCCTCTTCTACATCAATGACATGCCAGATGATATAAAATCAACAGTGAGACTCTTTGCAGACGACACGATAGTCTACCTCACAGTGTCCTCAGGTGACAATACGCTCCAAGAAGATCTGGACAAATTGGCTATTTGGGAAGTAAAGTGGATGATGAAGTTCCACCCTGATAAATGTCAAGTGCTTGCTATTACAAAGAAGAAAACGCTGATAAAGAAGAATTATAACCTTCATGGCCACACTCTCGAACATGTACCATCAGCAAAATATCTTGGCATAACAATTACATCAGACTTGAAGTGGGAAAGCCATATAACAAACATCAGTCAAAAAGCAAATAAAACTATTGGATTTCTGAAACGAAATCTGAATATATCCAACAGTAAAATCAAAGAAAATGCTTACATCTCCCTAGTACGACCAACGGTGGAGTATGCTAGCCCAGTCTGGGATCCATATCTGCAGAAGGACAAGTATAAAATAGAAATGGTACAGAGAAGAGCAGCACGATTCGTTACAAACAGGTACCATAATAAATCATCGGTTAATGACATGCTGGGAAATCTGAAGTGGCAAACATTGGAAGAGAGAAGGACAAATGCAAGATTAACAATGTTGTATAAGATAAAAAACAAAGAAGTCAATATCGAGGTAGATCACAAATTAATACCAACCAACAGGAAACTTAGAAATACAAACAGTAACTGCTTCCAGTTACCATCATGCAATACAACAACCAGGAAAGAATCCTTCTACCCGAGAACAATCCGGGATTGGAACACCTTGCCCAACTCGGTGACTGCCGCAAGTAGCCTCGAATCCCTCAAGAGGCTACTTGCCACCAAGTAAAATATTCTGTCATTCTGTTTTTATTCTCACTGTAAATATGTAAAGCACCGATTTAACTTATCACATGCGCACACCTAAAGTGACAGAATAGTCAGCCAGATGACGGTGGTCACAGTATGGTAGAAGTAGAAGTAAAATATTAACTAAGTCAGGCAATAAATTGAATAATAGATGTCTTTTAAGAGTGTCCTAGCTATATCCTTGTGTACTTATGACGTTAAAAAGACCTGTGTAATGAAGTGTGTGCAGTTTTGAGGTCTATACAACAGTACTGACAAGGTCAGAAAGCCAACAGTAGGATTTACACTCACAGTTCATCGTCCAATATTAAGCCTAACAACACATCCAATTTCAGTGTGCGACTTCCGGTTTGGAAAAAAACTAAATCCTATAAAAAGGATTTAATTCAAAATATGTTTAATGTGTAAATTATAGAAATAGACGACAGAAAATCCACAATGTTTTTGATTTAATATTAATATGAATCAGAACTATCACTCTTTGAAGAGAAAGATAGATATAAACACTTATGTGATCATGATTAATGCGGAAGAAAATATTAAGAACTACTTTATAAATTGTTGACATTGGAGAACAGCGGTATTACTGAAATATTCCGAAATCCGAGATCACATAATGCCGACTAAAGCAGAGGACATAATGAAAGGATTTAAACTGTATCCTTTCAAATAATAGATATTTCACATGAACACGAGAACATGTTATTGGTATAGTAATGGCAGATCTAATGCCATGCCCATTTATAATTTTTCCAAACATCCTGATGTCCCCCTTTTTGACCATTATCGTGTATTAATATAACAAAGTGCTATGATTCCCTTAACACACGTCTTGTCCGCTGTTCAAATTGTATGTAGGTTATATGCATACATCTCTTGCTAACAATTAAGTGCAAGTGCGACCTGAGAATTAAAAGAGCAATTTAGATACACTACAGACAGGATGGATTACGCCAAGTCCGCACGGTCTCGGGGACGATCGCGGCGCGGAAATTGAATAATTGGTATCGGGAAGTCCGCGATCTCCTCGCGGCCGAACGCGGCCAGCCAAATTGTCCATCACGGCATTCGCGGACAACACGTTATCAGCGTGGCAAGCGAGGAGAGAAACCACATAATAATAGTTTTGTTGCAGTCATGCGATTCTCTTTCTCGTGTCCAAAAAAAAAATGTGTATTCTCTGTTTTCTACATCCGTAATCGATTTATTTTACAACTCTCTCTCACCTTGTCAATCATGTGTTAATTTCCCCTTATCGGTCTTTTTGATGTATAATTAACTAACAAAATATGCTCTGTTCTCTACATCCCTAATCCATTTATTTTACAACTCTCTCTCACCTTGTCAATCATGTGTTAATTTCCCCTTATCGGTCTTTTTGATGTATAATTGACTAACAAATAAGCGTGTGACAAATAAGGGTGCTTATTTTACAGAAATAAAATAGAAATAAGTTTCCTTTTTTGTGAAATAACTTATAAGAGGGGTGACAAAATTTGGTATAGGATTCATATGTTTAAAAGACGATTCCTGTTGCGTTTCAAATTCCCGGTAATTTCTGCTTATGCGATTTTACATAAATCCATCCAAAAAAAAAAAGGAAAAAAAAGGCTAATGCATTTTTATCCGATATGTGATCAAATTTATTTATTGAACAGCAATAGAGAGTGTTTCAGTCATTCCATAACATTTGTAGTTTACTTATATTTTACATTTACAGTCTGGTGTGAGAATACTTTTTTTCTTTTGGCAAAAAACATAAAATAAAATAAAACAAGTGCAAACGCACAAGAATTCCTATATAGACAGGTTTTCAAATTCACGTTTGTATAGAATAAAGAATAAGATTTTTTTTAAGGTCCCACCAGGGGCAAACAATTTAATACAATGATTGAAATGATTGGAGGCATACGAAGATACATTATGTAAACACACAAAAAAAAACGAAAATATGTTCAGTGACTGCATGGCCAGATCAGAGCCTATCAGATACCATCATAAATCAATTCACATTTAATATATAATAACTCACTTAACTTTGTATATGAAAATCCGCTTAATAACCTTAAGTGATTTTCAGCAGTTTATTTATTTAGTTTTAAATTTCTTTTTCATAGTTTATTTTTCAAATTAAATACTTTGTCATCAAACCAACAGATACATTGTGTGACAAATAATGAAACATTGCAAATTAATATAAGATAGGATAAGATAAGATTTTATTGTCCAATCAAGGTCCCAGCAAGGGGCAGTCATTATAAGCAGTCAGTATAATAGTACAAGTACATGATACACGTACATATGTATCTAATACCTGACAGGAAATGCCCCGGGCAGAGAGCCTCACAATACACACTACAATTCATTTACATGCAATCATGTTCTAGTTACCTCGATTCCAACGTGCTACTTCTTTTTGAAAACCATTTTGCATATTTGTTTTTACATTGATATAAAAAGTATATAATTATTAATTAAATTAAAAAAAAAAACTGTTACCTTCTATCCTTGTTAGAAATGTTTTCTACCACATGTCAGTCTTAGGTCTACCAAAAGGAAATATAACAAGCACACAAATGTGTGTGTAAATCAGGACACGAAAAGACATCACGTTTAATTTGTGCAATGTGCACATCGTCCTCGAGATATTCTTAATTCAAAGACGAACAGTTTTCTTTAGTTTGTGTAATTAATACAATGCATGCATTATCTCAGCAATATTCTTTTTTTACTTCAGTACGTGTAATTGTACAATGTGTACATTGTCCTTAAGAGGTTCTTAATTTAAAGGTTCAAAGTTTCAAAGCATTTTTTTTTCTCGTTTCCCGGATTATGATATATTGTACAGTATGTGGCCAAAGTATTGACGCATGTAAAAAAAAATCCCTATGAATGTGTGTATGTATTTTGCTTTGACCCATATGGGTGTAACTGCAAATAAATAAATAAATATATAATCAACCAAAATCATTTTTTTTTATGAAAACGATTTCAACATTAAACAAAAACAAAACAATATCGATAATTTTCCAATCCTTTAAATTTTTCTTTGACAAGCACATGTATTATGAATGAGAAAATGTGTATTATGAATGAGAAAACGTTTTAAGTTCATTATAAAACAGGTGTTGTCTTCTCTCCTGGGAATACCAGTAGCAATGTTGATTTCGGTCTTTGATCTATGGATATTGATTGACAGGTGACAGTTCATTGCGGAGGCACCTGCAGGTACAATGTGTAAAAATCATTCAAATACAGGAATTCCCTGTGCCATCACTTTTAAAAGAAAACCCACTACTACAAAATATGTCAGGAAGTAGATGCTGCTTTAAAAAAAATCACGTAAGTTATGTATCAAATATAAAATTCACGATAAAATATACCCCATTTAACACGTTCTGATAACTAGGTGGGAAAGGTTACAAAAGTTCTAGATGCATTGAGGAAACAAACGGAGACGAATATAATAATATTTATAACTGCACGTAATTGTTGTCCATCGTGGACATCGCGGCTGTCCATCATGAACATCGCGGCTTCTACGATGACACTACAAACCAACTGCCGCGATCAGACTTTTGTGTCCATCGGGACTTTCCGCGAACTACAATCAGTGTCCATGATGGACGTGCGGAAATGGCGTAATCCATCCTGTCTGTAGTGTACATTGCTGTTGTGTTGGCTAATTAGTCTAGACACACCTAGTTCTAATAATAAAACCCTAAATGCTCGCTTCCTCGCAAGGGTTTTAACGGGATGCCATTACATGTAATGGAGCAGCCGCAGAGATTTTTTGCACTCACTTACAGAGTTGTTTCTGACGCCTGCATTTATCAATAGTAAGACATAACCTTTCATTTTGGCCACTATTATAACAAGTTTTTATTACCTACCAGTATTTTAGAATGTAATTCCCACAAAATAAAAATTTGTTTACCAACTACATTTTGAATTTCGTCATTTGAGGTCATTTTCCGGTCAAAGCCTCACTTTGGTATTTTTTGGATGCCATATTTGGCGATTGAGGAGTGAATGTTTACATCAGCTGTAGTAAATATGCTAAATATCGTAGTATAAATACCATATTTAGAAAAGCTCTGCCTTCCGTAGTTTCCGGTTATGGTGAACGATAGATAAATTTGAACAAGTTTGTTGTTACTTTTGAAAAGCATACATTTTTCAGCCAAACCGATTTAACAAGGACTGGGATCATCAGTAATAGTTATAATGAAATGTTTGAAGCGTTAATAGTGAGTTTTTATGTTCAACTGCAATTTATTTTTTTGCTCCATTATGCCGAATGGAACCGCTTTGTAGCTCCGCCGAGACACAAGTTTGTCACAGGAGCTACATTATTGCAGCTAAGACACACCTAGCCCTAGGCTAGGGGTTTTAACTACTATATACATTCATAGAAGAAATAAATTTCTAATGGGTTTTTAGAACAGAAGGGTGTAGAATAATATCTTGTCATTCAGATTTTTTTTTCTGAAGAATATGTAAATGATTCCCAAAATTAATGGTCAAAGTGACCACCCCCTTTTTTTTTGGGGAAAACACAATGTAGGCTAATTAGCTAGACACATCCCTATAAACCAGCCATGTTCTGAATGCTGTAGAAGAATAGAATTTGGTACAGATGTAATGACATCAATTAGTTTTGCAAACACACCAAAATATAGCTTGATATAACAAAAATATGTCTGTAGGAGAACTTTCATGATACCCTGAGATGCACCCTTAGCTAAATTTTTGTTATCTCACAACAAATCCACATAAAAAGAATTTTTCAACTTATAACTGTCAAAAGATTTTTGTCATGTCTGATTTGTCAAATTAAAAGCACCTAAGCAAAATTTCAAAGAATTTTTTTTTTAAATAATGCTGATGAGTGTAATTGAGCAGATGCATCTAATTAGACTACACGACTCAGCTCCTGTATTATATATATATTGTATTAACACAAGTTATGTAAAACAATGTACTTTTGTCATGCTGCTGATGAAGATCCATCTCTATTTTTAATCCACCATGATTGTGCACTCAGCACCTAATATCAATGTGTAAATTCCAGTAAAACAAAATGTCAAAAAAACTTTTTCCTAATTAAAAAATATACTTTTTTATTGAGTAAAAATAGAGCAACATATAAATATGTGAAATGTATTTGATGTTGATCACCTAAGTGTCGCAGTAAAGATATGATGTTATAAGTTCTCTTCCAGAGTAAATTTCTGATTCAAATGTATAAAAAAAGGAAGTCAAAATACTTGCGAAATTCTTAATTCAATTTTGCTAACTAATTTATTACAATTAAAAAGATTTTTATATTAGGAGCAGAAGCCATTTATATTTCTTTTCTATTTTTGTTGCATTTATGTATGATAACAGGGTTCGAAATTACTGTAGGCTAGAAGAATTGCACTCAATCTAGGCCAAGTTGTTTTATCGTAGACCGTTTGTCTAGGTGATTTACGACTATCAATTTCCGGAAATTGTGTTCAGCGCGGATATCGTTTTCTAGCTTATGTATAATCCTTGGTCATATCGGCACTTGAAATAAGCTACTTTTTTCTCCACTATATGTAAGAACTTATATGACTATGATCACGAGTTCAAGGTTACTTTGTCAATAAAAAGATATGTGGAAATTTTTAGTGGGAGTTTCAAAACCAGAGTCTAAGCACAAAGTTGACACCTGTGAAATTAACAAGGCATACAATGCCACAAAAAGGAAGAGAACATTTCAGCCTCACTGGCTTCAAATGTACAAATGACTACATTTTGACAGAGAAAGTCACCACCCAGACGGTAAATTTGTGAGAGGGAAATGGAAGAGGAGGAGGAAGAATTATCAGAGTATTCAGAGATGGAGTCAGATTATGAACTGGAAACTGAGGACAAATAAAAGTTCAGAATAAAACAAAATTATTTAAATATTTGCCTTTTATTAACATTTTTCAATCTTTGAAACCAAAAAAATACACTTTTTTGACATAATATTTGCACATCTCATACATTCAAAACATACTCAGAATGCAGGATTTTGCATTTAATTATTAAAAACCCCCTAGCAGACCCTGACCCTCACCACAAATACAGGTCTAAACATTTTCCTTCAGGGCTAGAATAGATTAAATCAGTCTAGCCCTGCACGGCTGCAGTCTAGACATCAATTCCCATTAAATTCTATACCTGCGATAACCATGGATAAACTTCAGAATTCTGGTTACAATGAAGGTTTTCTTCCCTATAGTATTCAACTCTATCTTTTTCTGCAAAATTTCTGCTTTTAAGACTGACCTATCAAATTTCCAAGAAACATTGTCATGAAAGGATGATGAATTTACTTAAGTAAGTCAGGCAGCATAAGCTTTTTCATGTATATGTAACCTAACCAATTTCACTATGGATGCAACTTCAGTTTCAACAACTGTCGGGACCTCATTGCTATATTTCTTGTCTATATACATGTATCTCCATGGGCCATAGCTATAGACAAGCAAAACTTTGAACCATGATACCATTCACTCATTAACCTTGGAATTGATTAATAAATACATGTTATGATTAGACATACATGTATTGTTGATCATGATTTAGTAAGTTTACACTCTGAGGTGAGTGTACTTTTCATATTCTTAACTCAGTTAAGAGACCTAAAAACAATTGTACAAATTATTGATTTCAAGAAGACCAAGGTGAATGATTTATCAGTACCAATAAAGCTTAAATATCAAGTACACCTTTTGGTTTATTGATATGGAATTGAGTAAGGTGAAAATATCAATAAAAAGTTGTTTTTTTAAGCGAAATGTACATGTATACATGCATTAAAAATTGTTATTTCTTAACATAATGCAGTAATTGGATGAATCTACGAGATGCAGATAATGGTAGAATATTGTGGCAATCTAGTGATGATTTGTAAGTTATACAGAATATAAGACAGAAGTCCTCCCAATTAGAGTTATGGTGTTTAATGCCACTTTCACCAATATTTCAGTTATTTCAGGGTAACTTGGCATTGATTTTGTTTAGCGAGAATATATTTCTCCGAACAATATCACATCGAAGGTGAAGTCTAAGATGCGAAATTTAATATTAATGAGAGTCCAATTCGAGCAAAACAGATTTGTGATGCAACGTGTGGTCGTCATTATAACCGTAAAGTCACATTAGAAAAGAGCGTTATTACGTTGATATCATGCTAGTTGCTTGATAATAGATATTATCATGTGAAAAAGGGGGTGGTCGTGATCGTATGGTAGTTGGATTTACAACTACCAGTACCTATGAATCAGTGACTTGTGGCAGGTCAGTGGTATTCCCTGGGTACTCCGGATTCCTCCATCAATAAAACTGACCGCCACAATATAGCTGAAATATTGTTGAAAGTGACATTAAACACCATAACCCTACTCCTTTTCGTGTGTAAATGTACAAATCATTGATAAAATACAAATATCGTGTACATTTACTGAACGTAATTTTCACATGAGTTAATATACCGAACTAGATTAAACTGGTATCCTTTCATTATAGATTCTATTAAGGAGCTATGATAATACTATAGCGATGAGACTTTAATGAACATGTTTGTCTACCGGTATGCAATCAGTGTATATATCATGACTAAAGTGTGAGACTGTGACATAGCACCTCTGTGGTGTAATGTACTTGGGTACATTCATATTTGTGAACGTTTATCATTCAACAATATAAATATCACAGGATAAAAACATGACAATTTTCAACTCTGATATACATGTAGTTACAAAATGACAGAATAATATCCAAATCATGTTTATCTGTATCTATAGATAAATATATATTAATATATAAATATATTATGATAGAATGAGAAATTGTTTAAATTCTTATTTTCAGATCTAGAACTCTTGCATTGTGACATGTTTGAGAAATTAATCATCTTTGAACCCTGTATGGGCCTTTCAGTCTGCGAAATTAGACTTTCAAATTTACTGGCCCGAAAACTTCAAAATTAGAATATTTATATAGATTCTATTGAAAAAAATTGGCAAAAGTCACTGATTCAAATCAATTTTCACTGGCTGTGGGCCACCGGACCACTGCTAAACGCCTTGGACACAATATAATGACATTTTGTGTGTCACATTTAGAAAAAAAATAATGTTATAAAAATATTCTTTACCTGTTTTTTTCTGATAACAAAGACATTTTGTGAAACGAAACTAACCATTTCGGTCTTTACTATTTGTTTAGTTTTTTTATATATGGGTTTGAAAATAAAAAAGTCAGAAAAATTGAGAAATCACCCTCTATTAGGAAAACTTCTTTTTTGGTAATATAACACTTGTTGATCACTCTTTATTAATCAATATTTTATAGTAGACATATTAAGACGTAAATAGAAGAAGAAATTGTTCAGTTAAGTCCATTTATAAAGAAATGCTGAAAAAAAATGTTTAAAAAATCCATAATTTTTCAAATTTCACATACTTTCAAATAACTTTAGAAACTGAAAACAGACCTATCAAAACTCAAAGTAACTTAAATTTGAAGATCTGACATGACCAAAAGTAACTTACAAAAAAAATCACAACAGCTGCATATAGGTTTTTTATTTACACCATATTAAATTTTTGGCAAAAGTGTCTACGGATGGGACAAAATCAACTACCTTAAAGATCTGATTGGAGGTGTAGTTGAACAATCATTGAAAACCCTATTTTTGTGATAAAAATAAGGTAGAAGACAAAACTGCCTCACTCCCAAACCTTTGTATTGTTATTAATGTTCTCGAATTTGTGTCTTTTAACTCCACTACAAAGGCATAAGAGAGAGTATTAAGATATATATTTATAGTGATGACTTGAATTTTGTTGAAGTAGTTGAAGTATGAAGTTATTTCTCCTTGAATAAAACTATCTTTCAGTATTTCTGTATTCCTATATGAATAAGGGTGTATATATACATGTAAGTGCAATTAGATGTGTTTCTGGCAACTATAATGTGTCTACGGATGGGACAGAAGCATAGAGTCTAAGCCCACTGGATTTCCAAACAAAGCACCAATCTTTCATATGTAATTCTATCATTATCAATATTCATATCAAAAGCTAGACTCCTGTTTGATAAGTTAACACATAAAAAACAAGCAACTTTAACACAGCATTTCAACAAAGTAACATAAAATTTATTGTGGTACGTTTCTTATTGGTCTTTGAGTTTTTCCTTTTGGTTTACTTTTGTTTTCTTCTGCTGCTCTTTGTTTTCGCTATCGCTCACTCTTTCTTCCTGTTTGTCTGTTGTTCTTTTATCACCCTTTCTCTTCTGACTAGCTAACTGTCTGTTTTTCCTATTTCTTTCTGCATCTCTTTGTTTCAGCTCATCATATTTATCTCCCTGCTCGGCTTTCACTTTTGCACGGTAACGCTGCATTTTTAGGGTTTTCAGACTTATTCCTGTTGTCTGTTCATTTCCTTCCTTTTCCTTTTCCTTTTCTGTTTTTCTTCTTTTAGTGTTCCTATCGCCCTGTATATCCTCTATGTTCTTCCTTTTTAGCTCACCTGACCCAAAAGGTCATGTGAGCTATTGCCATCACTTGCCATTCGTCGTCCGTCCGTAAACATTTAAATCTTCTGCTAGAGAACCACTGAAGCAAATGGGACCAAACGTGGCAGGAATGTTCATTTGCATGGTTTAACCAAGTGTTGTTACGATCGGTTATCCAACATGGCTGTCAGGGGCCATAAAAGCCTCTGATTGGCTGAAATTTTTATTGATCTTCTTCTCCGATACTACATGGAGGATGGAATTGAAAATTGTCATGAATGATCATTGCAAGCTGCTAACGTGTTGTTACTTTTTGGACCAAATGAAAATCCAAAATGGCCACCAGCGGGGGACATAATTTAACATTACCACCCTATGGGAAATATGTAAAACAAACTTCTTCTCAAGATTTACTGGATGGATTGGAACCATACTTGGCAGAAATGTTCCTTGCAAGGTCCTTATCAAGTGTTGTTACTTTTTGTTCCGATCGGTCATCCAACATGGCTGCCAGTGGCCATAAAAGCCTCTGATTGGTCAAAATTTCAATCTTCTTTTAGAGAATCACTGAAGCAAATAGGACCAAACTTGGCAGGAATGTTCCTTTACATGATATGTCCAAGTGGTGTTACTTTTGTTCCGATCAGCCATTCAGTCCATTTATACCTATTATGCAAATTAGGCATATTTTGATAAAAGATCACATTTAAATCTTTTCCTTTGAAACCGCTGAACCAAATTCAACCAAACCTGGCAGGGATGGTTCCTGGGTGGGTCCCTTTCAAAATTGTGTCCGACAGCCCTGTCCTCCATTCAAGATGGCTGCTGTTACTAAAAATAGAAATTTCTTTAATTGTCCATTGCTACTTTAGTATATAAGTCAAAATGAGCTCAAATTGTAAATTGAAAACCAGGTGAGTGATTACAGGCTCCTGGGAGCCTCTAGTTCTTAGTTTCATCTTGTCTGTTTTAGTTCATAGCACATTCAGCTGAAAGATAGACCAATTGTTCATATTTTTGGAAAATGTCCCATCCGTAGACACATAAATCTGTTTAAAGCATTGCCCTCATTGTTAATTAATATGTTTGTTATGAATTCCGAAATTATTCTATCAATTGGACAACTAAAAATCAAATATCTCCTTATAATAAGGCTATTTAAAAAATAAAAGTCAAAAGAATGAAATCAAAACAAATTTGGACATTTTTATGACAGAAAAAGCTTTTTCTAAAAAAAAATCACAATCCCAAAAGAATATGTTATCTTTAATGTTAAAATGATACACAATTAAGTCACAAATGCAAAATTTGCAGTATATTAATTGAAAATCTGAACCAATGGGTACTTTACATATATGTGTCTACGGATGGGACTTTGCCACATTTTGTGACATAATTTTTTTTTGTTTTGGAGGAAATAAAAACCATCTATTATATAGATGTACCAACTAACTTACTACAACCTCATGTAGTTATTAAATCTGCTAACAGGGAGAATACAAGAAAAAACATGTGTCTACGGATGGGACAGAAAAAACCTGGAATTGGGTACTTAACTTGTACACAATATTAAACCTGTTTTGAACATCCTATCAAACTAAATTCTTTTGTTTTAGTTTGTAGTGTGTTTAAAATGTTCATCAAGCACATATTTCTGTTTTAATCTTCTATTAAAAGGAAAGATTATGACTGCTATATGTTTACAGTTATAAAAAAACTGTCAAATGTGTAACAAGGTACAGGGTTTGGTCTTAAAACCATACTTCCTGTAATTTTCATGCGATTTTCACGAAATAACCTGTGATAAAAAGCTAAGTAAATTTTCACATTAAATGATATGTACTAATCTATATATCAATATGCAGTAAATAGTTATTTCATATGGAAAAAGACTGATTTTTCAAATGACACAGCGTAACGACCAATTTTGGTCATTTTTTGGCATATAAATGCAAATATTAAAAAAATATATGGTCAAACACCACCACCAAACTATACCATCTTTAAAGTATGATGTATATCCTTCCTTCTGAAGTAGAAAGTGAAATATGTTATGTATATTTCATAAAAATACAAGCATGTAACAAAGTATGATTGGAAAATGTCATTATATTGTGTCCAAGGCAAAAGTCGATGACTGGCCTTTACAATATTTCTGTTTTTAATGTATGACTGGCATTTACAATATTTCTGTTTTTAATGTATAACTGGCCTTTACAATATTTCTGTTTTTAATGTATGACTGGCCTTTACAATATTTCTGTTTTTAATGTTATTAAATTTGAAATCAATGATGCTACACGTAGGTTTTCACTTTAGTTTTATTTTGAACTTTGTAGAAAATTGTTTTAAATTGTTTTCAGACATTATTGACATAAATTTTTATATCAAACAAAAATCTAAGATGGCTGTCATTGCTAAACAAGTACCCAATAGGAAAGTGATTTTGAATAAGTATTTTTTCTCAGAGAACCTTGACACCTGATTGAAACCCAACTCACTCAGTACATGAATCAACATTGGATTTGTCACTTACAAAATTTTAAATTTTTGTGTCGATTGGAAATTAAGTTGACAATAATTATTACACCACAGGGCATTCATTAACCAAAGCACTGTCCATATGAGAATATGACAGGGATGATTTTTTTTTCAGTTATTTAACTGTCATAGTTCAGCTATTTTCTTCTGAAACAAAAGTTCTGAAAGTTGCAGGGTTACTGTCAGAATCATGAGAATGGGACAAATATGACCTTTTTGAAAGGGGGTGTAGATGGTTTCAGCTATTTTCATTGATTTCAGTTGATATTCTAACCAGAATCATCCCTTATACAATGTATGAATCAAAAGATTTTTGTCAGAATAACATGTACATATGTACACAAACACTTCCTTCTATGAACAGGAGTACAAAAAATAACCAAAAAAACCCAAGCCGAATTTTTCACTTTTAATAATGAGAAGTAAAATACCACTTTCACTTGAAAATTGTCTGGAGCTCTGTGACTGTCATTAAAATATATTTTTGTGTAATTTGTGTAAATAATTTTACAAATGACTTTCAGTTTGACATTTTATCATGTTTATGAACTGATTTATCACTGGTTTTATACTATATATACAGACAATACTCTTTGAAAGTGGTTATTTATGCCTTAAAGAAATACTAATTTTATTGCCTGGTTAGTATCTACAGAGACATCATGCTATTAATTAGGAGATTGTATCTGTCTGCATTATTTAGTACATTTAATTAATAAGTAAAAATGACTGTTCCCAGACATCTCTGATAGAGTCAACTTTATTGATTTCGTGTCATGATCATTGTCGTTGAACTGCTTTCTTTTAAGATATCATTACCAGTAGTAGACTAAAGATATTCTCTGAATGAATGGACAGAATAATTATTTTGTTATAATACAGTCAGACCGCTTAAACAAAAAATGATTACGGTATACACCAATTAATTCAATCCATTCTGACACAATAAAACTTCCCCTAAATTAACATTACTGGTACATATATGTATATAGCTCTCAAAGTATAGCTAAGATGATAACATATATATATGTACTGGACAAGTATGATTTTGAACAATATTTTCTCCCATTATACAGCGTTTTAACCCCGTTGAACCAGTGGTGGAAAAATCTGTAATCCTCTAGAGGATTAAAATGTCTCGTGCCTTTCCCCGCATTAATTTCAAATTTTCAAATAAAGTTTGTGTTAAATAATGGGAGAAACAAATTCTCTTTCAGTTGCCCATTTTTAGCTCACCTTGCCAAAGGCAATGTGAGCTTTTGCCATCACTTGGCGTCCGTCGTCTGTTAACTTTTCACATTTTAATCTTCTGTTCTGAAACCCCTTAGCCAAATGAATTGAAACTTGGAAAGAAGCATCCATGGAAGGTCCTCTATAATGATTGCTCATTTCATCCCGATCCATTAACAAACATGGCCGCCACAAGCAATTCTTGTTTCTGATTGGCCTATTTTTAAAAATCTTCTCCTCTGAAACTACTGATCCAAATGAATTGAAACTTGGTAGGAAGCATCTATGGAAGGTCCTCTATAAAGATTGCTCATTTCGTCCCGATCCATTGACAAACATGGCTGCCACATGCAATTCATTTTTATGATTGTATGCTTTCTAAACAAATCTGTTTTCTGTGGAAAGAAAGATAACTCCAATTTAATCTGTGGAAAGATTTAAATTTAATTTACTTTAGTATAATGCAGTTAAAATGAATCTGTATAAACAAAAATGTGACCGAGATACCCACCTTAAACCATATATATTTATGATCAGGGTGACTAGGCAAATTAAATGCCTAATAGGTCAGGTCCCCGAGGGGGTCATACCCCACCCCTACCTGAAGTGAACTTTTTAATGGCTGAGATCCCTACCCCTAAACCATATACATTTATGATCAGGGTGACTAGGCAAATTAAATACCTTATAGCTCAGGCCCCGGGGGTCATACCCCATCCCCTACCTGAGGTGAACTTTTTAATGGTTGAGATCCCCTCCCCAAATCATATATATTTATGATCGGGGTGAATAGATAAATTAATTGCCCCAAGAGTTGAGGCCCGATGTCACCCCCATCCCCTACCGGAAGTTTTTTTTATAGCCAAGTATAAAACAAGACCTAATGATTTTGACTTGCAACTCGTTTTAGTTAGTAATGTCCGAAGGGACAAGTTAAAAAAAATGTTAATGTAGAGGCCTGTGGGAAGCACCTATAGGCTATGGAATGTTCTTTATTAAGTTTCTTCAGAGCAGAATGCAAGGTGAGCGACACAGGCTCAGCTCAGTGCTGAGCCTTTAGTTTAATTTTTAATTTAACTCTCTTGAGTGGAGAAATATCGTAACCCACGGGAAACTGAAGGAGAATCTATATACCGTATACATGATAGATCAGGTTTTTAATGCCTGCTGGATTCAGAAATCCATGTAGGATAAAATTTTGATGAGTGGCAACCAAAACGTGACAAGTCCCACTAATGCATGCTTTGTTATTTAAAAAAAAAACTAAATCCCAAACACAAATGATGAATACTAGCTCAGGATGAATTGCAAATTATACAGACATGTATCTCTAGATTTGTATTGATTTTTTTTTATTATTTGATTGATCATTGTTTAATGTCATCGGTGCAGTATTTCAGATATATTTCTGTTGACAATAAGTTTACTAGTATAGATATATACATGTAACTAGCTGGCCTATGGGCAGAAATATTGATTTGTATAGAAACTAGAGGCTCATGACCGGAACCTGTATCACTCACCTGATTTTTCATTATGCAAGTTTGTATTCAACGTTCATGAAGTCTATTTATTTTAAAAAAAAATCGTTATATTAATTTGTTCAGTTGTAACCCATGCATTAAAATAGGACTTCAATAATAAAATAAGTGTTAAAAGAAGGAATACATGTATGTTGACATACTACCGAAAACGCTCAACACAATCTCCTTTTAGACCACTTTTAAAAATAAAATAGCAAACAAAAATTTAATAGTCATCAACAACCCATTAAGCAATCTCCCATACAGAGTTGTTGGTCCTTGCAGGCTCTCTATCTCTGTAAACGTCTCGATTTTACAAGATTCTTGTAAAATATTAATATACTCTAGATTTTGCTTCTAAGACGCTATTCGTCTTTTTTGCATATATCTTTAGTTTTGACGTGAAATATGATTTTATTTGAGGCGAAATACCATTTTAAAAAAGCTATATTTATAGGGACTACCGGGTATATTTTTGTGAAACGTTTTCCTATTTAGAGTAATTTGGTTTACTTATTCATCCGATAAAATGTCAGCATTAGATACAATTGTTTAAGATTATGACAAGAACATCGTGTTGAGGGACTGTCAAAGGCAAGCTTTTGAATATCTACATGACAAGAAAGGAGATCTGTTGGTTAGTTTGTCACATGATCGTTCGTTACATTATCACGTGTTTTGGGACTACTTTTGAGACGTTTACAGAGATGGAGAGTTTGCAAGGACCGACAACTCTGTATGGGAGATTTCCCATTAAGATGAACACTTAGCAAAAAACTGCATTAAAATTGGAAGAAGGATATAAACTTCCAAATTTTGGAAATTGGCACTTTTTGGCCTGTTTTGGTCAAGTTTATCTCAGAAACTGTAAAAGATAGAGAAAATCCATCTACCTACTACCAAAAGCTCTCAATAAAATCCATTCAACAACAAAATATCAAAATTGGATGAAGAATACAATTTCTAAATACCTTTCAAATATGCAAATTTTGGAAATTTTTTGCCTGTTTTAGACTCCTTTTTTAAATAAAATAGTAAACAATTTTTTTTTATTTCCTAACAATAACTCATAAAAAGAAACACTTTGCAAAAAAAACTGGATTGAAATTTTGAAATGTTGAAATTTTTTAACCCCTCCCCTTTTTTTTACCCGTTTTATGCCAAAAAAAGTGATTGTTACATAATAACGTTATGAATGTTTCTGAAATGGATTTTCTTTTGAAATGCATTTAAAAAATCCTCATTAATGAACATTAAATAATCTATATTCATGTTTATGGACACCAGGGTTTCCTCTGGGTTGAATTTTTTTTGAGCCAACACTTGAGCCAAAAACTAAATTTTTGAGCCACTTTAAAATATTTTGAGCCATAAATACTTCAAAAAATGTTGGCACTAAAAATGCACATAAATATTAATCATTTATTTATTTTCTTACTGCATACATGTTAAAACAATATATCATGTACTTTTTGAAATACAATAGCACAATAATGTTTCAGTTACTATTACAACCATAAAAGACAAGTAGATAAAAAATACGATATAACACTCTGTTGTTTAAGTTACTATCATAACCATAAAAGGCAAGTAAGTAAAAATACAGCTTCTATAAAATTAAATGTATTTGCCAATGGCCCCTCCAATGAAATAATCATTAAATTGTATAAATTACAAGTGTTAAGTCTGTTACTTAATTTTGTTTTAATTAAGTTTTGTCTACTAAAGCCTCGTTCACATTCAACAGATGAAACAGGAACAGTGCACCCGGTTTCAACTGAGAAATTGTTCTTTACTTGTGCCCTCTGACAAACTGTACAAAACATGCTTCTGGTACCATTGCTATAATAAAGCCACGGTCTCCCCTGCTTCCATTGTTCTCGGAAATTCCTTGTCACTTTTTTAGTCACAGATGCAGATTTAGGCTTGTCTGCAATCTCTGGAACATCGTCGGCAGACGTTGATTCTTCCTGCAGTGCATCTTCAGTTTGCACTGCCTACTTGCCATGGCCCCATAATTCGGACAGTTTCATTACTTTTCCCGGAGTATTACTTTCAAAACCTAATTTTCTTTTCCGTCCCATTTTAAAAACGTAAAATGGAGCTAAAAATTTCGATGCGTTTAAAACGATAGTGCTAAAATAAATGACAAGTTTCTTAAAATTATTTGAAAACAATTCACGAACTGACAGAGAGAAGTCATTCACCCGAGACCATTAATTAACACCTTTGTTTGACTTACCTTTTATGTATTTTACAAGTTAATTATCCTATCAACAGATAAACATTACGAACAGCTGATTATCGATTTTCTGTCACTTGATCAGTTCATGGGTAACATTCAAAGTTTTCCGAATAGGTTATGGGCGTTCCGAAGTAACGAACTAGATAATGACCGCCACAACAGACGATGAACATTCGAAATCTTTTGCGTCACATTTTTGAGCCAAAGTAAATATTTTATCGCCAAAATCATAGATTTTTCGCCAAATGCGCAAATGGCGCACGCCAGCGGAAACCCTGATGGACACACCCTTTTTGACAGCTTTGGGCGTCTTGTTTCTTTTGTGTATATCTTATCAACAAAAAAAGCATAAAGTTTGTAGGGGACGACCATCCAATGATCATTCCTACCAAGTTTATTCCAATTGACAAGGTGGTTTCAGGGAAGAAGATTAAAATGCAAAAGTTTACAGACGACGATGACGCATGCAATTCTGCAAAATGATGGCAATGCCTCATGTGACCCTTTGGATCAGATGAGCTAAAAAGGATATAGTGGATTGTCTGATAATGATCAACTGTTGCTATTTCTAATTTAATATCATTCCTTTATTTCAGATCTTTACCAGAAAAAGAGCATGAAGGTAATTTTAATTAAATTTATATTATGCAGTGAAATCAGAATACACCCAAACCTGAATAAATAGAAATCTTGTGTAATTGTGAAATGTGAACTTTATAATTGTTAATTTAATATACATGTTTAATCTGAGAATTTGTCTGTTCTGAACTTGGTCCAAAACGTGTTCTATTTCAGCAGCTTTCAATGTATATCTAAATGGCTGAATAATTTTTATTGTGAATAATTTGATAGCATCAAAGAATACATAAAGCATGTTAATACATAACATGGTAGTCTAAAAATTAAGAATTTTAAAAAATGATTAAAACTACAGTAGTACTACTCTGATAAGGCCATCTCTTCTGTAATGAAAAAAAGTGGCCTTATAAGAGGGGTGGCCTCTATTAAGGGTGGGGGAGTGATAAGTTTTCTACTTTGTGATACATACAAGGCTGTGAGATATTAAGTTTTAACTGTACATATACTGGAGGGAATGTGTAGTGTATTATCCATTACAAGTTTAAAGTACGTCTATCCAAGACTAAATATTACAAATTTAATTTAAGAATTTAAAACATGATCTTATCTAGAAATTTAAGAACTACATGCCATACACAATCTTCAATAAAATGTTAAGAATACAACTCAAGTCTTATTATTGAGGAACCATATCATTTACATATCAATTTCAACCCTGCTTTGCTTAATTCATTAATTTTAGAAACTGTGTATGTAGTTTTTGGTGTTTTTTTCATTTGTAAAAAAAAGTACATATTTGAAACCCTTCTAAATGATAACATGAATAATATTCACATTAGTCTTGAATTAAAAATAAATCTGAAAATAATTGTGATATATTTTTTTTTCATTTCAGCTCGTGTACCAAAGAAAATTTTAAAATGTAAAACAGTTTCAAGAGAAATAAATTTTTCTTCAAAAGAACAAATGGACAAGTTTCGATTAGAACAAAAAGTATACTTCAAAGGGAAAATATTAGAAGGTAGGTGTAGATTAAGATTATAGGTAATTAGAGGGCACCAGACACTAAAATATTAAGTTAGGATTATGGTGTTTAACACCACTTTCAACAATATTTCAGTTATATCTTAGCAATCAGTTTTATGGATGGAGGAAACCATAGTTCCTAGAGAAAACTACCGATTGGTTTGGTTTGGTTTTGTGGTGTTTATAATAATGCCACTTTCAACAATATTTCGGATATATTGTGGCAGTCAGTTTTTATTGGTGGAGGAATCCAGAATACCTGTAGAAAACCACCAACTTTATTGCATAATGTTGTAACGAGGACACCTCGCCTGAGTGGGGTTCGAACTCACAATGTTAGTGGTGATTAGCACAGATTGGAAAGGTAGTTGTAAATTCAACTACCATAGGATCACGACCATGACAGCCCGATTAGGATTATAGGTAATTAAAGGACACCGGACACTAAATTATAAGTTTGTGTTATTCCATTCAAAATGTCATGATAAAATATTAAATCACAACGGCATAGTCGCATTCATTTCTCACTGCCTGTAGGAAGGTTTATCATACACACATTTGTGCATTTTCCGATAATAACTAGAAACTGTCAACAATTAATCAGATAGAGATCGAAAGTGAAAGTGGTGTCACATGTGAGAGGCGCACATTGTTTACTGTACATTTTCATGTAAACATAAACAAACTATTATGGATTTAGACTACTGGTACACGAATTGTATATAAAAACTCTATGTCAGAATTTTTCCCATGTAGTAATGGGGTTAGACAGGGAGAAAACTTATCTCCATTTCTCTTTGCTTTATTTTTAAACGACTTAGAAACTTTTTTGGAAACATGTGACGTGGAAGGATTGAAGACCGTCTCTTCAGAACTAAAAGATAAATTAAATTTGTATTTGAAACTTTTCATAATCTTATATGCAGATGATACTGTAGTAATGGCAGAGTCTGCTTCTGACCTTCAAAAACAGTTGGATTCCTTTAGTGATTACTGTGATATCTGGAAACTAAAAGTTAATGTAGAAAAAAGTAAAATTGTGGTTTTTTCGCAAGGAAGAACTCCTAATAATCTTAAATTTATCTTTAACGGAAAACAACTAGAAATTGTTGATGAATTTAATTATCTGGGTGTGTTATTAGCAAAAAATGGTAATTCTAATAAATCAAAGATGTTTGCTGTTCACAAAGGTACAAAAGCAATGTATGAGGTTTTGAAACTTGGTANGACATTCATAAATGACAGTCTTACTGGTAAATACTGAGACAATTTTTTCAGCACTAATTGTTAGGAGTAATAAATTATCCAGTTAAACTTGTTCAGTAAAGGGACATAATCCTTGTCAACGAATATATCCACAATTGTAAAAAATATTTTCAGAAATTCTCCTGTTGATATTGTCTAAAACAGAGTTAGATATTGCAAGTTCCATGTGTTCTTCATAAAAGTGATTTTCCCTTTTTATTCCATCTTTTATTAGTTTAAAACAATACTCACAAGAGTTAAGTTCCGGGTGATATGGAGGTTGATAAATCAGCGATATGCCATTCACTGTTAATAAATGTTGCAGCTGATTCTGGATAAGTCTAGAGTGATGGAATCTGCAATTGTCCATTATAACAATATCACCAGGAGTCAGTATTGGTGTGCCATACAAATTCTGATCAATGACTTCAGCTACGGAAAGACAGACGGACATCATGAACACTATGTATCTCCCGCTGAGTTGGGGGTATAATAAAAAATGATAATTTCATAAATCTAACCAGAGTTACTCCCAATTTAAAACTTCATTTCAAAACTTAAACCTACGATATAACTTTGTTGTCGGGGGACCAGTGGCCAACAGACTTATATATTTTTTTTAATTGGGAATTACTGGATCTATATTGTTCATAAAATACTGTGATTCCTGTGTGGAGAACCATATTCTATCTCAGCTGCAATTGCATTGGGTATTTGAAAAGAAACTTTTTGAGTCTGTTGATACAATAACATCCTTGCAAACCAGGTAAACCAAGATGAGAGATTTAAATGTCCAACAGGTGACTCTGCAATGGTTGATTGGTCACCTATAGACTAGCTCTTTCTATAACAATAGGACAATTTAAATGGACCTATTGTGTCATCAGTTTCACAATCTGATTGAACTGAAGCAAATATTAAAGGGGCAAGCTTCTTGTTGATGGACAGTAATAAGATTGATTTAATACTTCAAGTAAATATTTGTTTTGATTTCATTTTTATGACAATTCATAATTAATTTCATTAAGTATTAAAGTATATTTCATGTTAATTGTGTCATTAGGTATGAAATATACTGCTTCACTGAACGAAACTGAACAAATATTTTTAATCATAATAGATTGGTTCTTTACATTTGTGTGTTTTACAGAATCATTTTAAACTACAATTTTAAATATTTTTGTTTTATAATTTGAATTATCTCCCCTTATATTTTAGAATGGTATTTTGAATTTGGTTTTGTAATTCCCGATTCTACAAATACATGGCAGTCTGTTATAGAAGCAGCTCCTGAAAGTCAAATGATGCCAGCTAATGTACTCAAGTAAGTTGAAAGTCAACAATCATCCCATCTAATGTATTTCAGTGAGTACAAAGTCAAATGTCAGATAAATTACTCAATTGAGCACAAAATTCACATGATTCTGGCTAATGTACTCAGGTTAGTACTATGACAAGCCATGATAGCCGACAATTTTCATTGACCACAAAAGTACAAGCCATTCTTATATACGTAGGTTGCACAGAAAAAAAAGGTTAGAAACTGATAAAGGAATCTAAATCCTTGCTTGGGACAGGTACATTATTTCATTAGTGGGGTTCCAGTCCTCTACTTTTGATTATTAGTGAGTGAGTGATTGTTGTTTAATGCCAACTCACCAATTTTCAGCTATATCGTGGCAAGAAAAAGTTAATTTTCATTTTCAGTATATCATGGCGAGAAAAAGTTAATTTTCATTTTCAGCTATATCATGGCGAGAAAAAGTTAATTTTCAATCAGATACAGACCCCGGATCGTATAAATTTACAATACGCACGAAACGCAAACGAACGAACGCTTCACACGAACGACACGAAAAACGCACGATACACGAAACAAATGCACGATTCACGAAGCGAATACACGTAACGAACGAACAATACACGAAACGAATGCACGATACACGAATAGTATCGTGTTATTATTTGAATGACTTTTGTGTAAATTGATGTGATTAACTTCTGTAATCTTATATTTTATAAGCAAGTTATATAATAAATGATAAATTAGTCGGTAAAATAATAGGATAATACAATTTATATTAAATAGTTTATATTACCAATGTGTTTAATAATTATATTGATGATTAAATTTTAAATCTCATATATTTGACTTCCAAATAGGACTTTCTATTTATATAATTATACAGAATTTATATTTATTTAATTATATAATTATACAGATTTTATATTTATATAATTATAAAATTATACAGAATTTATATTTATAATTATTCGGATTCTAAATTGACAATTCCAACCAGACATAGGTGTATCAGTTATTTTCTCGGTTACACTGTCCGAGAGGTGTGTGGCTTCAAAAGGTCATATAATTGTTAATTAGAATGAAATTACAAATGTAAGAGTTGACATTTCACACCTGCAGTGCATGTGTTTCCCAGGTGAAACTGTCAGAGGCATTTGTTTACATACATATAGATGATTTCTTGTTTATTTGTCCTAGAGTACATTATAGAAAAAAATGCATTTATTAAATATGTTTTCCTTTATTGTGCAAAATTACTGGTACATGTAAATAAAGGAAATACATGTTTGTATATGTAAAATTTTGTTTACACTTTAATTTAAAAATTTTTAGTAATAGTAAGATTGAAATTGTAGTAATTATTTCGTTTCGAGTATTGTGTATCGTTCGTTCGTATTTCGTTTCGTGTGTTCGTCTAATTAAACTGGCAAGCGATACACGAAAGGAACGAACAAATTACACGCACGAAACGCAAACGAACGAAAAACGAACGAACAATATATGCAAACGGAACGAACGAAAAATGCAAACGATACGAAATATCTGTTAAGTTAAACGATCCAGGGTCTGTAATGATAAATTCCATTTTGTTCTGGACCAACATGCTTAGTTGGATTTTTATAGTTCTAGCTGACTGATCCACAGATATACTTGTCACCTAACTCGGACACATTATCATTATTTCGTAACAACCATTCTTTGCTCTTTCTCCTTATTGCTGCGTGCTTAGTGGAGAAGCAACAAATACCAATTTTATCGTCTTTGGTTTGACCTGATCCGGGCTTAAACCCACTATATACCACACTTGAGGCGAGCATGCTAACCATTACACCACCGATAGCTAACAAATATAGACATACAATAAAAAAAACTTGCACAGATTCACTTCATGTCAAAAAGGCAACATACTTAAAGAGAAATAATCAGAACATAAACCTAGACAGTAAATGTAGACTGTACGTTGTTTGCCCCTCAAAACATCAAAATTCACACAAATTTGTTATTGGTATTGGTGTGTCTGGCATTCATAGATATAACTGAAATGATTTAAAAGATTTGGTTAACAGAACATCTTAACCATTTTTGGTCTTCTGATCAAAAAATTTAGTTGTCTTGAATTTTTTGTATGCAAATTCATAACCTACTGCATCCACTTTAGAAATGTTTTTATGTCCACTTTTCAAACATAAAACAGACATCATCATCAACCATCTATCATCAGAAAATAACTTGTTCTTGTCATGGTATATCTGAAAACCTGCTCTCTTGGTATTAAACAACAATCACTCATTTGTTTGTCAGAGAACACTATATAATTGATAAAAAAAATAAATGAAACAAAAATAATAACATTGTATTATATATTTTTTTTCAGTGGTAATGTAATTATAGAAACAAATTTCTATGACGGAGATTTACTGGTCAGCAAGTCTAAAGTTAGAATATTTTATGTATGATGTTGGCCAATTATGATGACAGTCCCACTACTTATTTACACTGAAGAGTGCAACACTAGAGGGAGATCAGTTGCACATCTGCACTTGTAGAACAATGACATTATGTGCAATTTGTGATTTATTCTGTTCTCCTGCTGATTATGTTAAACTCACTAATTTATTATCTTTATCTTATATTGCTATCTCCCTTGAGTGATACAGGTTCTTTTATTATTTCCCTTGAGCAATACAGGTTCTATTGTTATCTCCCTTGAGGAATACAGGCTATATTCTTATCTCCCCTGATTGATACAGGCTCTATTTTTATATCCCTTGAACAATAAACTCATATTGATATCTTCCTTGAGCGATACTTTATCTTATATTGTTATCTCCCTTGAGCGATACAGGTTCTTTTGTTATCTCCCTTGAATGATACAGGTTCATCATTAACGATGAACCCTTGATTGCTAATGTATTACTGTAGTGTAGAAGAGGGTTATTTTAGAGGGAACTAATAGGCAGGAATTCATTGGTAGTAAATTCTTGTGTCTGATAGCTGTATTCATAATAAACATATTGTTTTAATGACCAAAGAAATGCTGGTAGTAGGAAGATTGCTGCTTCAATAGTATTAGTAAGTCTAACATTCCGAAAATTGTGAGTTGTAATATTTTTTGAAAATTAATCCCAAAAAATAATACTAAGAGGAAAAAATATATACATGTACATTTAATTTCATTTTATTCTAAATCTTATTTTGGTCATTAATTCTATATGGTAAATTAAAAGACATTGGACCTCTATGGTGAAATTTTATTGAGTGATTTTTGTGTCTCCTGAGCAGCAGTGCAGACATATCAGTGTGGGAAACGACCGCTCGCCAAAGGCGAGTGAAAATTTCAGGTGGTGAGTACAATCCACTTTATACTCACCGGTCTGGCGAGTAACAGTTGTAAGGCGAGTAGGAACTTGAAAACGCTCGCCACGATAACTGGTTTACAGCTTTAAAATACCATAGCTCCCAAACAGTTAAATTTTCTGTTAACTGTGTCATTTATCCAACATTTTATTAATAATCATTGCTCGATAAGAAAACATTCCATCATGTATCTATATATCTTTACCTACAACGTTGGAGATCATGACACTTTCTGTCTACAGAAAAATTAAGTATACAATCCCGACCCGCATAATTTTGCCAAGGTCGATTTTACGATTAAATGAAATATTGTTTCATTACAAATAGATGTGATGACTTTTAAAATTAATGCAAATACAATAATTTGGTTTTGAAATATTTAAAACGAATTCGTAGCGAAAACCTACGCGAAAACAAAAAGTTAAATATGTGTCGGAACCAGATTTGACATACATGTTTTATACCGCGTATTAAAACTTAAAAGTCTGCTTCCGTACTTGATGAAGACGAAGACAACGAAATTGAGGAATAAGAGATCAACGCAGCTCTTAAGAGTATTGGTCTTTTTTGACGAAGTTAATGACTTGTCAAAATCTGCAAAATAAATTGTTGAACATTACTGTATTGTTTATTTGGTATTTGTTGGCGAGTTTATAAAAAAATGTCACTCGCCAAACATGGCGAGCTCTATCTTATTTTGGCAAGTACTTGTTTCAGTCCACTCGCCATTTTGGCGAGTGTTTGGAAAAAATGGTTTCCCACACTGCATATGATATAAGAATCACTATGTATGCATGTTTCATCATATTGATGTAGTCAAATTAAATCATGCCTCAGAAGAGAGGTGGTCTTTATGTAGAGGTTTTTTTTTCAATATGAAGCTTGAATGAGAAAGATTTGATACTATGTAATACATCACTGTTTCACTCTATACAGGCTTAAGACATGCTTGACTTTCCTTACAATTCACCACAGCTTCATTTACCTTACTTCATTTAATCTTGGCAAGCTCTCCTCTATTTGTCATTTGCCAGTTGTGCACCTCTTATTTAATTTTCCTTGAAATAAATTTTTGTGTATATTTCCTGATTTTTAATTTTCCTTGAAATAATTTTTTTTGTACATTTCCTGATTATTAATTTTCCTTGAAATTAATTTGTTTGTACATTTCCTGATGCTCATTTGAGTTTTTGTTTTTCTCATCACCTAGCAACAAGGCAATGTTGATTTTAGGAAAATACCCTTCAAGTTTTATTGAAAGGTCTTTTTTTTTCTTTGGATTTCCATAAGTAAAATAGGTATAATACTATATAGATGACATTTTACTGGGATTATTAGCAATAATAATATTAACATACAATAATTAAACTTTATCTACTACTAGTATATTGTCCTGTATATATCTAGAATTACTTATCAGAAGGGCATGCTGAAAAGATGGCTTATATTGTTCAGAAATATTGTATAATTTGTACATCTTAGTGTTTTCAACATATTTAATTATACATGTACATGTATCAGTGTTGTATAATGCAGAAGGGTCTAATATTTAAAATTTGTTCACACCTCGATATAGCTAAATACTGCTAAAGTTGGCATTTAACACAAATCAATCAATCAATCTACTGCAGTAAGGCTGTATTATGAATATATTTAGCCACAATTCACTTAAATCATATTGGACGTTATAACTGAAATATTGTTGAAAGTGGCATTAAACACCATAACCCTAACCCTAAATCATATTGGTATTATCAAATTATGTGAATACGGCTAATTTCTATACCATAACACTGGAGAGTTTAGAATTTTAGTTTAGTTATTTTTAAAAACAATTTAAATGCTGTTTTGTCTCAGATGTGACGAAAGTACATCTCATCAGATTTCATTGGTTAAGCCTTTTATTTTACTTAAATAATATGCGTCAGGGATCCCATTTCTTTACAAATGTACATGTAAACAAGTTTTGATTACTGTAGTGATGTGTTGTTTACGTAATTATACACTGTGTAGTTCATCTTATATAAATACATGTTTCTGTAACTGTTTATAAAATGTCATATACTACAACATCCAAATTTCAGGGAATCGTCAATGATTGCATAAAAATATTTTGAAACTATCTTTTCCAATTTTGAAATTGAAAACTATTGTGGTTCTTCTAATTATCTAGTCCTCGTTAGAAGATACACAAATTATAAACACACTAATGGAGAGTTTGAGTATATATGGATATTTTATGTTTAATTCATTTTTTAAGTATTTAGGATATCACTTTTTTATATTGATTATTATTATTCACCAGAGGTTCAAAAATATGCAAGTCGCAGGTCTGTCGCATTTATTATGAAAAGAAAACTAAGGTTCTCCTCCCTCGGGCATTAGTGACCTTAGCCGATTTTGGCTATCCAGTTTAAGCCATTTGGTTTTTATGGCTCCCAAACTTTAAATTATTTGGCTCTCTAATCTTTTGATTTTGAGCGTACCTGATTTACGTTTTTATTATGTTAAACAGTGATTGTAACATAAATATGCATTTTTACTTTGATGTTTTTATGCAGTAATCAACTAAAAAATAGTGAACTTTTACAAACCATGGTCTAACATGAAGATCTTGATGTTATTCAATGATTTTGACATCACATGAGAATAATATAATTAAGTTTCTATGGAAGAAGTGGGAGGAGCTTAAGTCATGGTTTAATATAAAGATCTAGATGTTATTCCATGGTTAACGCAGACTTCAACGAAAGCACCCAATATTGATTTCTGTTACAAACCATATATACTATGGATCTATTTAAACCAACTCATCCTTCGGATTCGTTGGTTTAAATAAGTTAATTCGTAAGATCCATGGTATATATAATACTTGTTTACAATTCAACCACTATCTACAAAAGGAACAACAGCCTCTTACCTCAACTCAATGAACATGATAAAAAAAAGACCACATTATATGGTGATGGAAATGCAGGTCCAAGCTTGGGACAGGCACAATACATGTACATGTATGTCCAGTCCTCATGATGAGTACCAGTCCTCCAAGACCAGTAAAACTTTGTTCGGAGTCCAGTCTGTGCCAAAAACCACTAGCCCTATGACCCTGTTTGGTAAAAATTGGTTCAGGCTAGTAAAAATTGCATAAAATTTGCTTAATCAAATAGACAAAATTCTTCTTAAATGCTGTTCGGGCTAGTTTGTCAAAATGTTTTTGGCACAGACTGTCAGACCAGTAAATTTTTCAGTTTTTTTTTTAAGAACTATATAAAAATAAATTCAAGGATTTGATTTGGACCAGTAAATTCAAATTTTCATTTCGAGGACTGTATGTGAAAGGGGACCAGTTAATGGTATCCAGTCCCGAATCTAATTCTGTAGGATACATATTACTATTGGTTCTTAGAATTATTCTTTAATAGATCTTGAAGTTTTTGATTTTCATTCCAAAAATATTTTTGAACTTCTGCTCAAACTTCTTGATATTTATGTTATAGAAATGTCATCAACAGATATAGATCAATTTCAATGTCACCACTTCTGAATCACATGAATGTTTTATTTGTAATAGAAATGTTATGAACAAGATAGAGATAATTTCAATGTCACCATTTCTGATCTGAATCACATGAATGTTTTATCATCAAATATGTCATCCATGTTCTACAACTTCATACTCTATGAAGATGCAACTCTTTCCTTATAACAGGGAAAAAAAAGTGATTGATAATATCTGAAAAAGTTACCTCAAAGATTCCCCTATTGAATCCTTAGATTATTAACTTGTTCATGATTGATTGATTTATTGGTGTGTAATGCCAAGTTTTGCAGTATTTCAGCTATACTGCTAATGTTGATGTTAAGCACCAATTAATCAATTTTCAGATATTATCAATCACATTTTGTTCAGATAATAAATAGGTTGATAGTATAGTAATGTGTGAGTGTGTATGTGATTGTCTTTTTAAATCATTTGTATTATAGAGGTGTGTTAAAAGTTTTATTTATTATCTTATAACAGGAGTTTAAATCGTGTTTGTAGATCATTTAATTCCTCTCATAAATAAATACATGTATGTAATACAAAGAAAAATAAACGAGAAATTTTACTATGTCATCCATTATGAAATTACACCCTTTCTATTGAATTTAAGAATTACTTGATAAGAATCGTGCGGGGAAAAAATATGATGCACATACACATTGTCTAATTATAATGGTCAGGCAGATCGTTTTAGATTTTCATCTTTGCTAATTTGTATGACATCAGGATGAACTGGTTAAAATGGAGATCAACAATATCAGAAAAAAGGTAGTTCTAAATATAGTGGAACTTTTGCAATCCGACACCTGAGTTTTCTGACATCCGATAAAAATTTATGGTCCCAAAGTATTTCTGTTAACTGAAATCAAACCTAAGTATTCTTACATCCTGTGCAATCCGACACATTTCCCTGATCCCTTGGTGTGTCGGTTTAGACAAGTTCCACTGTTATATTGATAAATTAAAATCTTTTTAGTGTGCGGTTATTTTTTTGCTTTTCATAATTACTTTTTCCACGGTCTTACTGAGACTACAAAGATGAAGTAGATTAACAGATTATTGTATTAAATACCTTGATACCTCTAATAATAACTACATATACAAGAGAAAGTGGCATTAAACACCATAACCCTAGCAAATGTACGGTAACTGATAATATGAAATCCATAGTAGCTTATTTTACTTGGAATGTCTTATATACTCATGTAATGTTACTTAAATCGTTGGCTCATTTTCATCTTAACACAATAAGTTCACGCTGTAAATTTAACATTCTAATGCAATTATTATGCAACACATAATGTTTGCCATAAAACCCACAGTGACATGTCATAACTCTGCATTTAGATTGCGCTAATGAGCTGCCATATTGAATATTGGAAATCCAACATCTTAATAAATACAATATCATAGAAAACAAAGAAATCGCCTACCTTTGAAATAATTTCTTGTTAATTTTTTTTTCAGAAATTGTACATATTGCGAAATAATATTCAGTATATATGTTCGTCTCTAAAATTTGTTTTATGATGTTGCACACATGCCCAAGTCATTGACTATATTTTACAACATTTTTTTTTCTCAATTTGTATACCCTTTCTTAAGCCTAATTGATATATTGTTGTCTTGCATTAGAATAGAAATAATTTATTGTATTTAAAATGTTGCCGGTTTCTATTTACGATTTAACAGTCGCAAATATTCATTTTACTGTCACCAAGTACAATTATATTTGCGATCGTCAAATACCCAATTGATGCTGGTAACTCAATACTATGCAGTTAGTCTATGAATGTTGGTTTAAAGGTATTGAAGGATTTCTAAATAATGGATATAAAATTTTATATATGGCGGGATTGTCAGACGTCCCCATACAATTATTTATTGATTAATCTTAACATACTTTTTTGTTGTATAAATTTTGTATTTTGACAATACAAATACTCGAACAGATTATAAATGACATGTCATAATTGTTTTTTGCTATGTGGTCAAGCTATAAAATGGCTGCTATTATGTGCATGCACTTTCTCTTTTTTGTATTATTTTTTTTTTTACATTTTGCTCTGGAAAATCCACCATAAAGTGCTAAATTATTGTTTTCGTATATAAAAGACTTACTGTTATAAAAAATTTCCAGCACAAATTTTGTACTTGTCCTCAAAAATATCCTCCGATCTTAACATTATATAAACTGAATACAGGGTTCTGGTTATCTGCTATTTTTTTTTAGTACGAGTAGTAAAATCGTACTTTGAAAATTTTATGGCAGCAATTCCAGGATTTACAGTCATAAAACTTGCAAGTACTATTTTCATATTCATACTCCAAAATCATCCAATCAAAACGCTGTATTTATTGGACACAACATTCTGATTGGCTGTCTTTCAAGTATCAGTGCAAAATTTGTACTCGAAAGTTTAATGAAAATAAGTCCAAATCTGTATATAAACAGACATGAATATAATTGAGAAATTACTCATTCTATTAACGCCAATTAAGTGTAATGTGTAAATTGATGTCCACTGGGTCAATGACGGATGGAAGGTTATTTTTGTTTGTATTTTGTATACATGGTATTTTTTGTGTGTTATGCACTACTATTTTTATTCCTGTCACTTGTGTGTAAGTATTTATCAATAAATGTTTCTAAAACTATAAAATAGGAGAAATGTGTGATTTTCTTGAACATGCAATAAAAATTCCCGTAGGGACAGGAATACTTATTTGGAAAGAAAAGCAGGAATATTGAGGAGAGAGATGGGTGCATTTAATACTCTGACATGTACTCAATTTTATTTTATTTCTGTAATATTTCTTTTAAACATGTTCAATAAATAACAAACAAAACAAGAATTAAAATTTATGAACTATTTATTATTAGTTAAGAAAAATTATATATAACAGTAGAATTATTAGCTATTTAATATTTTAGCTTTGTTTTGTTTTGTTTTTTTTTTTGTGTGTTTTTTTTGTTTTTGTTTTTGTTTTGGTAAATTCAATTCATCGATACCTTAAACATTTATTCAGATAACTTTCCAATGCAACCAAATTTAATGTACTGCATTCTTGTTAAAATTAAGGTGCTCCTCCCTCATGATCAGACATACGTCATTGTAGCTGATTTTAGCTATTATGTTTCGGCCCTTTGGCTTTCCTGCCCCCACAGATGTTTAAATTATTTGGCTTTCTAATCTTTTGACTGATGAAGGTTATTCCAGAAACGTGTCGTGTCGTGCACACTTAAAAATTAGATATGTACGTTTTTATTAAGGTCAAATAATGACATAATTAAACCAAAGATTTTTGTTAAGAAGACATTATGTATCATCATTTATTTATTGACATTACCATTACAGTTTGTGTAACACCACGATATAACTGAAATATTGTGTGAAAGTGGCGTTAAACACCATAAACCACAACGTGTTTGTCGTCATTAGTTAGAAAATCAAACATTCCGTACGTATCAGTCAAGATAATTATCAGAAGCATGCTCACAATTTTGGTCATAATTAATAAATCATTTGAATCATAATATTAATACAAGATTCACAAAGTAACTAATTGTTTATATTAATTTAGAGAGATATACATCTGTAAAAAATAAATTGAAAAGCACTTCCTGATTATGGTTTAAAGTATGTTTTTTTTTCTAATATATTATTTGCTTCAATTAGAAGATCACTGAAATTTAATATACACCCTATACACAATCTGATTAAAATCAGCTGTTATAATGTACTACACTCCTCCCCCTTTACATCTGACAGAACCAGATTAGAGGTCATGCTGTATCCAGATGAACTTTCATATATAAATACTTAAATTATTTTGTTTAAATCAACCAATCAGTGAGTGTTATGTTTGTGATGCAATAACAAAACAAAAAAACATGAAAGGCCCTGTTAAGATTTTATCAGCAGTTTTTTCATTGGCTGATCGTGATCAGTAGTTCATCTGCACACAACCTCTAATCACACCCTTTCAATGTAAATGGGGGGGGGGGAGTGTGGTGTATTATAACAGCAATCCGATTAAATTCTACAAATATAAATATTGATAGTTTTATGTAAGCACTAATAAAATGTAATTTTTGTTTGGACGGTAAATTTGTAATGATAACAGTAATGTCAGGGTACTTGTACTTATCATATTAACATTCCAAATTATTGTATATAGCTTCTTTCCACCTTGAATGGGAGTGTGAGATCCGTCCATCTTCTGTCAAGTCTGTTTTCATTAAATATCTTTTGTGTCACTTATCCTGTTGTTTGTATTATTTCTTATGCCTTTATTTTATTACATGTAAAATAGCAGCAGTTTTGAAGGACGAGACAGACATTATGAATAGTATCGCAAGGAGGCTGACAGGCCGAGCTGTGATAATGTACATGTATGTCAAGACCTTCAAAAATCCGGATGTTATTATTATATTTATTGATATTAAACATCATAATGTAAGGTTAAACTGACCAATATTTACCAGTATCAGAGTCAATCTGTTGATACTGACAATATCACTCAGTGAGATCAAAGGAAAAGATCAGTGAGATCAAAGGAAAAGATCAGGGAGATCAAAGGAAAAGATCAAGGAGATCAAAGGAAAAGATCAGGGAGATCAAAGGAAAAGCTCAGGGAGATCAAAGGAAAAGATCAGTGAGATCAAAGGAAAAATATACAGATAAATATTTATATCCACAAAAAAATACTATTAGGCCATGATCATATGGTTTGTTTGATGGTGTTTAATGACACTTTCAACATTATTTCAGTTTTATTGGTGGAGGAAACCAGAGGACCCAGAGAAAACCACTGACCTGTCGCAAGTCACTGACAAACTGTATCACATAATGTTGTACATTTCTCCCTGATCGAGATTCGAACTCACAACATCAGTGGTGAAAGGCACTGATTGCATAAGTAGTTGTATATCCAACTACCAAACGATCACTGTCGTAACGGCCCCCATGATAATATGATAAAATGGGTATTTACAATTGGTTTTTTCTATCAACTAAATTAATGATTTTGCATGTGATTTAATATCAGGCCAAAACAAGAATAGAGGCGAAAGGGTACGTTTTTTAGGAATTGATACATGTCCTAGTTTGAATGAAATGATGGAAATAATGTGTATTAAACGTACCCGAAACGAGCAGTTGTGCGATTTTTAAACTTTCTAACTTTCTTGTCTTGTGGATAATTAGAGCTATACAGGGTTGACATATGTAAGGTAGAGTTACATAAGATTTATGAATATGGAAACGTACAATTTAAATTTAGGAAAAAGAGATTAAATAATAAGGAAATGTTATTTGAAAATAAATATGTAAGCAGAAAATTAAACTAGAGGTTCAGTGGGCTGAGTCTGTGTGGCTCACCTTTCATTCTGCTTTGAGGAAACTTAATACACAACCTTCCATACATGTAGATGCTTCCTACCAAGTTTCGGTTCATTTGGCTACCGGAAGGCAGTTTCAGAGGAGAAGATTTTTTAGATATCGACCAATCGGAAACAAGAATTGCCTATGGTGGCCATGTTTGTTAACCGATCGAGACGAAATGAGCAATATTTATAGAGGACATTCCATAGATGCTTCCTGCCATGTTTCGGTTTATTTGGCCAAGCAGTTTCAGAGGAGGAGATTTTTAAAAATTGGCCAATCAGAAACAATAATTGCCTGTGGAGGGCCATTTTTTGGCAATGGATCATAATAAAATGTGCATTCTTTAGAGAGGACCTTCCATAGATGCTTCCTACTAAGTTTCAGTTCATTTGGCTGGTGGGTTTCAGAGGAGTTAAAATGTGAAAGGTTAACAGATGACAAACCACCAATGCCAAGTGATGCCAAAAAGCCCACATTGTCTTTGGCATGGTGAGCTAAAAAGAATATTAAAATCTGAATATACCTACATGTAATGTATTGTATAAACATGTTACACTATATCAGGATTAGTTAATTTCTAAGGGAGATAATAGCAAGTTATCTTTCTTTTAACAGTTTAATGCAAGAGTTATCTCCCTTTTAACAGTTTACTACAATGGAGAAGATTTTTTTTATAAATGAACCAATCAGAAACAAGAATTACCTATGGCGGCCATGTTTGTTAACAGATCGTGATGAAATGAGCAATCTTTATCGAGGATCTTCCATAGATGCGTTGTACCAAGATTCTGTTCATTTGGCCAAGCGGTTTCGGAGGAGAGGATTTTTAAAAATCGGTCAATCAGAAACAAGAATTGCCTGTGGCGGCCATGTTTTTTAACGGATCGGGATTAAAAGAGCAATCTTTATAGAGGTCGTATCATAGATGCTTCCCACCAAGTTTCGGTTCATTTGGTCAAGCGTTTCGGAGAAGATTTTTAAAAATCGGCCAATCAGAAACAAGAATTGCCTGTGGCGGCCATGTTTGTTAACGGATCGCGATGAAATTAGCAATCCTTATAGAGGATCTTCCTTAGATGCTTCCTACCAAGTTTCAGTTCATTTGGTTGAGAAGTTTCAGAGGAGAAGATTAAAATGCGAAAAGCTAACGGACGACGGACGCCAAGTGATGGCAAAGGCTCACATTACCTTTGGCAAGATGAGCTAAAAACGGGGTGGTAATTTCGTGGCACGAGCGCCTAAGAGATACACATCAAACATGTAAGTGAGGGAAATATTCGCCAAAGATAATCCTTTACATGTCATTTCATGTGAAGTCGTCCGTGACAGTATACGTATCATCATATATATAAATGTTCTGTAGGGTAATTTTTGTACAGAGCATTAAAATAAAGTACTTAAACAACCAAAGAGCTGTAGAAAGGTAAGAGTGATAGAATTGCGTGCATTTACTTTTTTTTTTTTTTTTAGAAATTGTTTATTCTTATTAGGGTAATATGGTATTAAACGCCACTTTCAGCAATATTTCTGTTCTTTTGTGGCCGTCAGTTTTATTGGTAATGGAAGCCGGAGGACCCGGAGTAAATCACCGAAACTTTATGACATAATGTTGTATCGAGAGTTTGTAGTATGAAGGAAAATAAAAATGGACGGTATGGTTTTCTTCAATTTTACGTATTCTGGACCTTCTGGGTTCTTTCATTGTAAAG
>MJUT01033995.1:632418-659063 GCA_002080005.1 Gigantidas platifrons
TTATCTTTAACCAGGTAAATCAAGCCAGGTGAGATCGAAGATTACGCAATCGAAACAAAAAGTCTATAATCCGTTGATTGGCTTGTGACATGTCATAAAATTGTCATTGTAGTGACTAATTAGTTTTAATCAGCAAATGAAGAAGAAAAATGGATTTTTACAAACATTTAAGTGGCGAATTGCTTTGAAAAATAATCGTCAATATTAAAATGCATTCGTAAATTACGAAAATGACGAGCGCTCGCTGAAACACATATTATGAGAATATGAACAACCAAAAATGTCATGTGAGAATATGAGAATATTTACAACCCTAAATATCATCTCAGAATATGAGAATATCTACAACCCAAAGTGTCATTTGAGAATATAAGAATATGTACAAACTAAATATCATCTGAGAATATGAGAATATGTACAAACCAAAATGCCATGTGAGAATATGAGAAAATGAACAACCCAAAATGTCATCTCAGAATATGAGAATATGTAGAACCCAAAATATCATCTGAGAATATGAAAATATGTACAAACTAAAATATCCTCTGAGAATATGAGAATATGTACAACCCCCAATGTCAGCTGAGAATATGTACAACCCAAAATGTCATCTGAGAATCTGAACAACCCAAAATGTCATCTGAGAATATGAGAATATGCACAACCAAATATGTCATATGAGAATATGTACAGCCAAAAATGTCATATGAGAATATGTACAACACAAAATATCATCTGATAATACGTACAACTCAAAATATGATATGAGAATATGTACAACCTAAAATGTCATCTGAGAATATGAGAATATGTAAAAATAAAAATATTATATGTGAATATTGACAGCGCTTTGAGTCATGTGAGAATACGTACAACCCAAAATGTTATGTGAGAATATGAGAGTTTATTACATACTTAGTTAAAATAAAAGGCATTTTTGTATGACCAATATGACCGGAAGTAAACTGTTCATATTTTCACACCCCGGGAAAATAACTGGTTATTGGATTACTACAAGATCATTTCCATATCGAGGCCCATATTGGCCCAGGCCAATATGGGCATCGACTTCGTCTCAGGCCAATATGGGTGTCTCTTTTCTAGATGTCGGAAGTATGTAATAAATAGTTTAATACATTGGCATTTCCATATTGGCCTGGTTATCATCCCTCGACCCATATTGGCCCCCGACTGCATCTCGGGCCAATATGGGGGTCTCGGGATGATAACCAGGCCAATATAGAAATGCCCATGTACTAATCTGTATATATACAACCCAAAATGTCATATGACAAGAAGTACTAACCATAATGTCATCTGATAATAGGTACAATCCAAAATGTCATCGGAGAATATATACAACATGAAATGTCATATGAGAATATGTACAGCCCAAAATGTCATCTGAGAATATGTACAACCCAAAATGTAATCTGAGAATATGTACAACCCAAAATGTAATCTGAAAAAAACTGTACTACCCAAAATGTCATATGAGAATATGTACAGCCCAAAATGTCTTCTGACAATACTAGTATATACAACCCAAAATGTAATCTGAAAAAAAATGTACAACCCAAAATGTCATCTGAGAATATGTACAGCCCAAATTGTCAGATGAGAATATGTACACCTCAAAATTGTGGGAAGGGTTAATGGGGAAAGGGGAAGGGAAAAGGTTAAAGAGTTAAATGGGGGAAGGGTTTAAGAGGAAATGGTTAAAGTGGGAAGGGAAAAGCGGGAAGGCTTAAAGGGGAAAGGTGGGGAAGGGTTAATGGGGGAAGGGAAAGGGTTAACGGGAAGGGGAAGGGGGAAGGTGGTTAATTGGGTAAGGGTTGAAGGGAAAGTTAATAGGGGAAGGGGAATGGTTAATTGGTTAAAAGGGAAGGATAAAGGGAATGGTTAAAAGGTGAAGGGTTAAAGGGAAAAGGGGAAGGAAGCGGGGAAGGGAGAAGGGTCTAACCGGGAAAGAGGAAGAGTTAACCGGTAAGAGGGAAGGGGAATGGTTAAAGGGTTAAAGGCGAATGGGGGAAGGTTTAAAGGGGAAGGGGGGAGGGTTAAAGGGGAACGGGGAAGGGGAAGGAGGAAGAGTTAAAGGGTAAGAGAAGGGGAAGGTAGGAAGGATTAAAGGGGAAAACGGGGAAGGGAGGAAAGGGGAAAGGGTTAAAGGTGGAAAAGTGGGGAACGGGTAAAGGGGATGGGAAGGGTTATAATAGGGCGGGGGAAAAAGGGAGGGAAGGGTTGGGAAGAGGTGGTGACAAGGGTTAAAGGGCGGGAATAAAGGGGACAGCCAAGGGTTAAAGAGTGGCAAATACGAGAGGACTCGAACCCACGATCAACCGCACTCGAGGCGAGCACGCTAACCATTACACCGCCAATGCTGGTTCAAACGCATGCACTTATTGCAATATTAAATCAATAATTATACATTCAAACGTGCCAATATTATGACACCCAATAGTGAATTTATTTGTTTGGCTTTAATCTCGTTAAAGTAAGCAATTAAAACAGAAGTGCTTTTTCCAGTTGTGCGACATTTTTATTCTCATTACCTTCGATTTACGTATTCTGATTACCTCTTTGATATCCTCAAACTCTTCTTAATAATACGGTCAACATCTAAACCACGGTAAATGAGATCTAAATTGAAACACATTTTATCCAATAAAGAGGCAAAACGATTAGATGCAAGTTATATATATATATATATATATATATATATATATGTTGTGTACATGTTATTATTTTGTACAAGTTATAACCTGTACAAAAATTGTGTACAGGTTATAACTTGTTTGATTTAAAAAAAAAGTAATTAATAAGTAAAATATCACAAAATATATTTACTTAACATGTTCAGAATCTGTTCAGACTCTGTTCAGTCAATGTTCAGAATGTTCAGAATTTTCAGTAAATGTTCAGAATGTTCAGTAATGTTCAGACTCTGTGCAGTCAATGTTCAGAATGTTCAGAATTTTCAGTCAATGTTCAGAATTTTCAGTAATATTGAGACTCTGTTCAGTCAATGTTCAGAATTTTCAGTAATGTTCAGACTCTGTTCAGAATATCTAGCACAAAAACTGGTCTGTTCAGAATTTCTTGACTTTGTAGTGTAATCGTCTGAACAACTTCCGTATAACTATCTAGAGCCATACATACCACCAAAATCTTTAGATTTAGTGGTATATGTGTATAAGTTTAATGTCTTTGTAGACAGAAACTTCTCTTGCAAAAAATAAATGTGCCATTGAAGTTATCTAAAAATGACAACCATACTTTCATATCTGATTTGGCTTCTTCTGAAATGAAAATACATTTTCAATAATAGGGGAGGGAAAACAGTTTTTTCTGTTGATAAGGGAATACCAGTTACATATATAATTCTGTCTTATACTAACAGGAAGACATACTTCTACACAAAATTACCTCTGGTCATTTGTACTACACTATATATAACTTGTCCGATTTAATAGCCCGCCGGTCACATGGAATTATTCAAAATGTTGTCCTAGTAATGTGCTTAAATGACAAATTTTTAGGATTGAAGTTTCCAACTTGTGCACATGATGGTTTTGGTTTTTGGTGTTTTAACGCCACTTTCAGCAATATTTGAGCTATATCATGGCGAACAGTTTTAGTGGTTGAAGAAGCCAGAGTACCAGGAGACAACCACCGATCATGGGCAAACAACTGGTAATCTTTATCACTTGCGGTTGCGAGTTGAGTGCACCTTTTTGTAATTTACAAAGCGAACCCACGCCGTATTGGTGATAGGCTTGTATGAATTGTTAGGTAATCCAACTACCTAACTCATTGATGCCCGGGTACTTGTGCACATGAGTCTTACATCTCGTGCGCATGTCTTACAAACTAGTGTGCTCGAGCTACGAATCCGAGCGAACAAAATTATCATTCATAGTGATAAAGTTAACTTGACTGGAGGATAAGAACTGTTTATTCATTAAAACAATCTGTAACAGCCTTCCAATACAAGTACACCGCCGTCTAATATAAATCTATTTAATTCGTATTTAATACGAAGTCGGCGTTAGGGTTATGGGTTATGGTATTTAACGCCACTTTCAACAATATTTCAGTTATATCGTGGTGGTCAGTTATATCGTGGTGGTCAGTTATATCATGGTGGTCAGTTATATCATGGTGGTCAGTTATATCGTGGTGGTCAGTTTTATTGGTGGAGGAAACCGGAGTACCCAGAGAAAACCAACGACCTGGCGCAAGTCACTGACAAACTTTATCATATAATGTCGTATCGAGTATTTAATACGAATTCAAATACATGTACGAAAATAATTTTCAGTGGCTTCGCAATGATAAAATGAAGTGCATGCACAAAGTTATTGTCGAAGGGCCTTATATTTTCGGATGTCTACGGCTGCAAGTGGGTTGTTCCTGGTGAGGTTCTTGGTCTGAAGCTCACACTTTTTTTAAGCGAATTGAGATGATAATTTATACATGAAAATTTGTAATTAAAGAAAAAAAATGTAAAACAATATCCACTTCCTCCTTCTGGTGGTGACTTATAGTTTTAATCCTGTCCATCCGTCCGTAGCAAAATGTTACATGCGCAAATGCTCACACAGTTTAAATGATTATTTTTCAACACAATGTCCGACCAATCGATGCCGAAACTTCCTTATCTAGTACCACGAACTTAATGATTGTTACAGTGCACGTTTAGTTATCATTCAGGAAAAGAGAGATAACTCTATCTTTTTTTTATAACTTGTAAAATTTGGCAAAAATATTAGAATGGCTTCATACTTTTAAGAATCTTTTACAAATTTTGGAATGCATTTTTCTGTTTATAGAATTTAGCAAGGCAAGATTAACATGTTAAAAAATAATTTAAAAAATAATAATAATAAATTGAAAAAGTAAAAAATCAAATACACTATGACATTTGGTTTTACAAATTATATAATACAGTTAATACCACATGCACTCGAATTCCGGAACCCCCTTTTTCCTCATTTGGTCCCTCCCACGATTATGGTATGGATCTTTGTCTGGAAGTATATCTTTGAGCCATTTATCCATATTTTACAACATTTCGTGTTACAACTGCCGTTTTACTTAAAAACATGTTGTTTTTTTAAGTAAAACGACAGCTGGACCTAGAAACAAAAGTTAGTAGAACGAGAGAGTTGTAACACGAAATGTTGTAAAATATGATAAATGGCACAAAGATATACTTCCGGACAAAGATCCATACCATAATCGCGGGAGGGACTAAATGAGGAAAAAGGGGGGTCCGGAATTCGAGTGCCTGTGGTTAATACTGTAACTATGAAGGGGACGTGGTGGTCGTGATCGTATGGTAGTTGGATTTACAACTACATGTGCAATCTGTGTCTATCACCACTAAAGCTATGAGTTCGAATACTGATATAACATTATGTGATAAACTTTGTCAGTGACTTGCGGCAGGTCACGTGGTTTTCTCCCGTGTACTCCGGTTTCCTTCACCAATAAAACTGACCGGCTTGATAAAACTGAAATACCGTTGAAAGTGGGGCTAAACACAATAAGCCAAACCCAAACCGATACCGTTCATATTGTGTATCTACACGGTTTACAAGCGACGACATGTATATTGCTTAATGGTCTATAGGTTAGAAAATCTATTAATTAAACCATATTGATAGAATATACCTGGGACCACAAAATGAAAAGTTATAAAAGTATTGGTCAGTACTTTATTGACGATTCAACAATTAAATTATAGAGTACTTTCTTTTTAATATTTCAAATAATTCTGAGGGCCTGGGTTGCTCAAAGAGTTAGGTAGTTGGAGTTACCTAACAACTCATACAAGCCTATCACCAATACGGCGTCGCTTCGTGCCCGGCTTTGTAAATTACAAAAAGGATGCACTCGACTCGCAGTCGCAAGTGATAAAGCTTACCAGTTGCTTGCCCATGGTCGGTGGTTCTTTTCGAGTACTCCGGCTTCTTCACAACTAAAACTGGTCGCCATGCTCTAGCTGAAAATGGCGTTAAGCACAAAAAGCCAATCAATCAATCAAATAATTCGTGCTTGTAGAACCTGTAGAATATAAATTATTGGAACTTTCTGATTTCAAGGAGAAAGCAACTGATAAAGTTTTATAAACCTACGAAATTATTCAAGTGCCGTCGTGGTCGTATCATAGCTGGATTTATAACTACCTATGCAATCAGTGCCTATCACCACTGATGTTGTGAGTTCGAATCTCGATCAGGGCGAGATGTACAACATTATGTGATAAAGTTTGTCAGTGACATGTGACAGGTCGGTGTTTTCTCCGGTTACCTCCATCAATAAAACTGATCGCCACGATATAACTGAGATATTGTTGAAAGTGATGTTAAGCACCATCAAACAAACAAACAAACAAACAAACAAACAAACAAACAAACGGGAAAGTGACCTATTGATTTGTTGGACATAACGAAATTAATACAAGGTTTGTTTTTCAAAATTTGGCATTGCAGGCTCAAAATCTATCTACAAAAATCAGCACTGACGGTATTAATCAGATTGTTCCATATTTTTTTCTTGGGACTCAAGTATATTTAAGTAATGGATTAAATCCATAGAAAATATGCAGTTTCAACGAATTTGGATGAATTTTGATGATCACGAAAAGAAATTGTATCATAGCAGTCAAGTGACCTGTGTGAAGAGGACCACCCATGGAGTATCACATCAAACTTTGGTTTAATTCGGCCTATTTGTTTGTTTTTTTTTTGTTTTTTTTTTAGAAAAGACCAAATGTACAAATTTAACAGACGACAGAGTGATTGTTGTTTAACGGCAAGTTATCAATTTTTCAACTACATGTATATCGTGGTCAGAATAAGCCATATTTGGATAATGTCTCCTTTGTACCAGAACGACATGCTTAGTTGAATTTGCATTGTGTAAGCACATGGAAACAACATTCCGTAGGTAGACATGCTGCATCAATCGGACACATTATCCTGTGTTCGAGCCAGTCAGTCTTTGTTCATACCTCTTAATGCTGTATGATTTGCAGAGTAGGATCCGCCATAACCAATCCAACGATCTGACACAATCGATGCTAACCATTACACCAAGTGACAAGATACACATACATACCACACTTAGCTTCGTTCCGAAGTTATAACCCGGACGCCCATTCGGGACGGATGCACGGACGGACGGACGATACACATCACCATAGTCTCCTTCGACGAAGCGTCGGGGAACAAAAATATACATATACAGATACTTCGTAACTGACAGTGATCTAACCACTTTGCCCTACTTATTAGTAATATTTTTAGCTTTCAAATGTAAGATCGTTTTTGAAAAAAAGGTGTGTTTTGACATGTTAGCGGTATATATGGGTCATTTTTATATTTCGATAAAAAAAAGTTGACTGTATATGTCCATTATATTTCAGTGACCTAGTTCAACTCTACCTATGATCATACTGTCAAGTCAACAGTCGATATGTCAGCTAGAAAGTGTTAGTTCTGTAGATAGTACACAGGTGTAAACACCTTTCCAATATAAATCAAGACGTGACATTATTATTTTTTCCTGGTGATCGATCTACTGACCCAGTCGTATGAACATTACAGACGTCATTACCTATTTTACACAGACAAAATTTGGGTTTTTCAGCTCGAAAATGCGTGTCAAAGGTTAACGACCCTTTATTCAATTGTCTAGTTGTCAAAAAATTGTCTAACATTTCGTTTTTGAACATTATCAAATGTCAAGGTGAGGATTATTCCAGAAATGAGTCGTGTGCACTAGATTAGATATCTACGTTTTTATGACTGACTTTAGTCAATTTAGGCTGTCCTGTTCACAGGCGCTCGTGGCACGGACTTACCAACCCCCCCTTTTTTTCTAACTTTCTGTCTACAAATTTATTTTCAAAAACATTTCTTTATTTCTTTATTATTTCCCCTCCTTTTCCTTATTTTAACTTGTTCGTGTCAATATTCATACAATCTTATGTTAAAATCAAATTGCATGTGTCGATCCTATATATAGATATGTATGAATATTGACACGAACAAGTTAAAATAAGGAAAACGAGATGAAATAATAAAGAAATAAAGAAATTTTATTGAAAATAAATTTGTAGACAGAAAGTTAGAAAAAAGGCAGGTGGTAAGTTCGTGCCACGAGCGCCTGTGATCCTGCTTAGGGCCTTTGGTTTTATTGCTCCCAAAACTTTAAATTATCTTTCGATTTTGAGCGTACCTGATGAGGGTTATTCCAGAAACGTGTCGTGCGCACTAAATTTGATATCTATGCTTTTATTATTGTTAACGTGAGCAATATTTTAGCCATAGTATGGCGAGAACAAATAACGTTTTGTTGGCATTATAATTTATTAATAATGAAAAGTGAAAACTAAAACAGGGATACAACCAACTACTACAAAATATGTAACACTCGCGGTAAGTATAAAACGACAATGGTCGACAAATAAATTTATGTTTGTTTGATGGTGTTTAACGCCACTTTCAACAATAGAGAAAAATTTATATATCAATAATAAATCAAGGCGTAGGAAACATGTGCTTAACCTTTTAACCTTGAATTATTGAAACAACAGTACACAGTCCGTAAGAGGTAGACATGCCGCTCCACTTGGACACATTATTCGGACTCGTAACAAAGTATACTCTTTGCTTTTTCTCCTTACGTTATTTTCGTAAAGAAAAAAATCAGCAAATATCTATTTCATATGATTTGTTTAACTCCCGAGGAACTGGTGGAGGACACACTATTTAATTACATAGGTTGTTTAATATTATAATACAAATATTTATAGGGGTATTGTCATTTAAGTCTTGGGGAAGGGGGATTCAATCTCTTTTCCAAAGAAAAATTATGTTGCCAGACTAATAGAAAAAAAAATAACGATGCCAAACAAATTAATCTGATCCATCAGTATCTGATGAGAAATTACGTCTTTTATCTAGTCCACAAAAGAAATTATATGATTGTTGTTTCATATGAAAAATATTTTGGCACGCGTGTGAGTGTGTGGTGTGTGGGTGGAGGGGGGTGTTGGAGTGGGGCTAGGGACTGTTAGTGGTGAGGGGCCCCTTAAAAATTTAAACGGTTAAATGGTTGATCCCTAAGGATGAATAGAACATTAGAGATCATCCCATTTCGGGGGGGGGGGTTGTGGTGTTTAACGCCACTTTCAACAATATTTCAGTTATATCGTGGCGGTTCATCCCATTTGGCATTTATATAAAGAAAAACCAAATCAATTTTATATTGCAATCACTGTAGGGTATGCAATATTGAGATGCAGTAAACTGTATGATACATTTGTTCCTGACACAATTACTAGAATATTCAAAATTAAGTTCTCATCTGATATACACTTATCAAATGTCAATTTCATATTTTTTAAGAATATAAAAAAAAATTTAAGAATATAAAAAATAATTAAAAAACAAGATCATTGACTCTTACTCCATGCCACGTCTTGATAAACGATCATTGTGTCGTTTTATAAAATTTCTTTACATTTCATATTATCTTCCCCCCCCACCACCACCACCAAAAAGTAAAAAGTGAAAAAGAAAGAAAAAAAAGCAACAAGAGAAAACGACAAAACCTACATAAAATTATAAAAAAAAAACTCAAAAAACAATCAAACAACAACAAAAAAAAAACAACAAAAAAACAAAAAAGTAATAATAAAAAAAGGAAAAAAGTAAAAATAAGACTTATATTGTTTATAAGTTTTTATGGTATTATCAGTTTTTATATTGTTTATCAGTTTTTATGGTATTATCAGTTTTTATATTGTTTATCAGTTTTGATGGTACATGTATTATTGTACATGTTGACATGAAGGGTAATATGGTGTGATGTTACAGAAACCTCATGATATGTTCAGTCTAATAAGTAGTTCAAAACTTATCTTTCATACTCATAACATAAACATTACATACATGTACCAAGGACGTTAATTCAATATACGTCCTTGCATGTACATATTGTAGATAGTCATGATAAAATAGTTCTCCTATCATATCGTTATTTTTCTTACGTAATGTTTTGTTATGGAACGCCGTAGTTGTCTGATGTTCAGATGTGATTAAATGGTATATTATTATATGATTATACACCTTTCTCATTATATGGTTAAACTTTCGAAGTATGATCACATAATTACAAAAGGTAATCATATAACAACATCTTTTAACATATGTCTGCTACGGCGTTCCATAATTTGTTAAAGATATCAGATTATCACATTCTATTTTATATATTTGTCGAATTAGACTCTAAGTACTGGCGAAGGCTCCCAGGGCTCAAATTCACAGAGTTACAATGTACTCTGCGGGTCCCCGTGTGGTGGATAAGGGTATACCACTAGATGAGCGGTTTCTCAATGAGATGATGCTGAGGTCCGCTTTGTACTAGACCAATACGCTTTGTTGAATTTTTACAACTTGCTATGAAACAACAGTCCGCGGAGAGACATGTCGCCCCACTCGGACACATTATCCTGGTTCAGAGCCAACCAGTCTTTGCTCTTTCTTCTTAATGCTGCCTGCTTAGTGGAGAAGCAACAAATACCAATTTTATAGTCGTTGGTTTGACCCGACCGGGGATCGAACACACGATCACGATCTACCGCACTCGAGGCGAACACGCTAACCATTACACCACCGATGCGGTTGACCATCGCAATTTTTTTGTCTTTTTGTACATCTATAGAGCATCTTATACAATTTCTAGACTACGATATCTCAATCGAAATTTAGCTAATATCATTATTCTAATATTTAAAACGTATGTATTTTATCATTGAAATTGCAAGAAATAATAATAGAACACAGCACTATGATAAATGGTTTTATTTTTTAATTTAATTGTCAGGGGAGATTAAATCACATCACAATGCATACATGATCATTAAAACGATCATATTTACAAGCCTCTTCTGTCTGGAAATTTACGTTCTGACATGTAATACATTCTGGTCACTTCAAAATTCTCCACTGCAATAATTTGCATAAAGGTCTGAAAGGTGTTGCTTATTTCTTACTCTAATCTGTCTGGGATGACAAGTTGTGTGTAATCTTCCGATGTTTGGAATAGGTTAAAGTTTGGAGTTTAATTAAAAGTCGTGGTCATGATCGTATGGAAATTGGATCTACAACTACCTATGCAATCTGTGCCTATCACCACTAACGTTTTGAGTTCGAATCCCGCTATAGGCGATGTGTACCCAATACAACATCATATGATCAAGTTTGTTAGCGCTTTGCGATTGGTCTGTGGTTTTCTCATGGTATTCTGGTTTCCTCCACCAATAAAACTGACTGCCACGATATAACTGAAATATTGTTGAAAGTGGCGTTAAACACTATAATCCCCATATAATGTCAGGAAAAGTGTAAATTTCTGGATAAATGTGGTAAATTGTTCATTATAGGGCGAATTGGATGATTATGACCCATTATTTGTTCTTTTTGTATCTGATAGTATTTCAGCCCAAGGCTTTGGTAAGAACATGAATAAATTCGTCCGTTACCCACGATTCGGTTAAAATACAAATTAAATACATGTTTATTGCTTGAGGTGTCCCAGACATAAAATCATTATGTCTAAAAAGTGTAAAACTGTCTATTATATTATTTATTATTAATAAGAGATCCAAAAAATATGTACCGCCACGATATAACTGAAACATTGTTGAAAGTGGAATTAAACACCATACATGTAACCATAACCCTAAAAATGTGGGTTTTTTTTAATTGATACGTGAAGATAACAGGTGTTTATTCTAAAGTATGTTCTATTAAAAAAACAACTATGTACGCACGAAAAGCTGCACTAAAATGACCTACGAAATCGTCGCTACCACTTACATACAAAATGTATATAGTATATTTATTATTTTTCGTCCGTGGTGGTCTTATTTTTTCTTTCCGATGTTCGGGTCCTGTATCCGCAAAGTGTCTGTACAAAACTGTGTAATACTTAGTTTTACAATTGTTTTGCATTTTGAAATTTCTAATGTTTGTATTCTTCTTTGTGTCTGAGCGTTTCCCGATAGAATTGAGTATTTACACTGTGTATACGCATAACCCTTGTACATACCGGTATACTACTCTAATACACAGTTGTATTGCTATAAATGTCTTGAATATTTCCCTAAATTCCTACCGTTGTAGTCGCCACGATATAACTGAACTATTGTCGAAAGTGGCGTTAAACACCATAAACCATACCGTCGTTGACAGTTTCTCAAACAAAGTCTGTGGTAGAAATACAGAATTGCAATCTCAAACACATTGATAAAATAAAATAAAAGTAAAACATGAATTAATCCTCGTTCTGCTCCCCTGAAAAATATTATATGAAACAAATAAATTATAATTACATTTGTTATGACAAAAGCCAAGTCAAAAATGTAAAATATATTTGCATAGTACCATCCTGTATGTTGTATTGCTTACGCCAAAAAATATTATTACATGTATATGTTTTTGTTTGGAATATTTCGACTCTATTTTTCCAAGTTCGTGTTTTTACTTCTAATACTAAGAATGCCAAATATATTCCATAATTTTCAAAATTACACAATTATAACACACTTCCTGTCCGAACGTTTACGTAGCGATTTTACAATATTATCACAAATGTTAACGAAAACATGTAACACTTTTTAATTCAATGTCGTTTCCCAGGAAGTGTATAGAAATCATTGCGTTGCGCAACATTAGGTGTATTTGCAAGAAATAGTATAAAATGATATGTGGAGACTTACTTTATCACTTTCATTCCAAGGTAAGTCACAATTACTGCTAATCAGATCTCAGTGGGTTTTTTTTATGATACATAAATTGATCTGTTTTATCTAATATTTTTCAGGGGAGGGAAAAATATGGTGTTTAACACCATTTTCAAAACTATTTCAGTTATATCGTGGCGGTTTCAGGGGAGGATGAGAATAAGGATTAATTCACAATTTTCATATTCATTTACAACAAAATAACTTGGAAATTGGAATTTGTTTGGGTAAGAGTAAAATAATATCTACTACTACAAGAATAATAACAATTGGATTTATGCAGTGCATTTTAATATTTCTTTTTTTCGTATTTTATAAAAAAATAAAAAATAAAAAAAATAAAAAAATTAGACCGTCTTTGTATAAATTACTATTACTGTTCAATATTTATTGTATGATACCGGTTTCTTTACAGACCAATACGAATTATTTGCCATAAGTTTATAAAACATAAAGCACACAAAAGGAGTATAAGAAACTACACATTTTGCCAAGCGGAAATTGAATTATGAATCTCTTAAGAAATATTATTTGGGTATAAATGTATATGAATATGAATCCTGGAAATAAAAAGGGGCAGAGGTTTTTTGTTTTCTTTAACTTGCAGTCACAGTATATATGTTATAATGTATTTATTGAATCCAGGATTTCAAGTTAGGGGGGGGGCGCACTTAAAATAAATCGCGCCGAGCGGAGGGAGGCGCGAAATTTTTTGGGGTATTTCGTGTGAAAAATCACGATTTTACGCAAAAAAATCATATTTTTTTCCAATTTTAGGGGGGGCGCGCCGGGTGCGACCCCCCCCCCCCCCTTGAATCCGCCCCTGCAATAATAAGTATTTATATACTTAAGTGAGTGTGAATTACGGTCAACTTAATGCATTGTCATAAAGCATTATACATGTTGTACTTTTATTTTGTTGACTGTTTACAAACATTGATTAAAATGCATATTTTTTTACATATTTATACGATTTTTAGCAAAAATTCACATCTATTAATTTTGATATCAATATATAATGAAGAAGGAAATTTTAATATGGCGGCTCATGTACCACTGAGTATATTTTACTGCTAATGTTCTGTTGGTCCCAGAGTGCATTAGGCGGGAACTTGCTTCTGACATTTATTGAAATTACGGATGTCAAATTTGAAAAATTATTGCGTAAAACTAAATTTATGTGTTAAATCTATCAAATATTTCTGTTTCCAGATAATTGAAAAGTCAGATTTTGTCATCAAAATGAACAAAGCAGTGATCCTTGTTGTTTTGCCATGCCTTGTTGCATTGGTCAGCTGTGCTTACTACCAACAACAGTACGCCCACCCTACATATATGCAATCATATGGATATGCTGGACAGAGAAACGTTGCTCCATACGCCAACTATGCCACCAACAGCTACCAGGCAGTTAGACAAGCCAGACTCTTCAACTACCGTAAGTCATATTCTTGTAGACTATATAGTGTACAATGATGAAATATTAACATTGAAGGTGGACAATCCTGTCATTAACAAACTATCCGGTCTACTCTGAACAAACCGGTAAAAATACATTAACAAACTTCTTGTCTACTCTGAACAAACCGGTAAAAATACATTAACAAGCTTCTGGTCTACTCTGAACAAACCGGTAAAAATACATTAACAAGCTTCTGGTCTACTCTGAACAAACCGGTAAAAATACATTAACAAACTTCTGGTCTACTCTGAACAAACCGGTAAAAATATATTAACAAGCTTCTGGTCTACTCTGAACAAACCGGTAAAAATATATTAACAAGCTTCTGGTCTACTCTGAACAAACCGGTAAAAATACATTAACAAACTTCTGGTCTACTCTGAACAAACCAGTCAGGTGAATTAGGGTTATGGTGTTTAACGCCACTTTCAACAAAAATAATCGATTGATTTAGTGTAGTTCAACATCAGGTGAGCTATATTTCAGCAATATTCATTCTGATATAAAGTTTATAAACTATAAATAATGTAGGTAAAATTGTGATACAAGGAAATGCCTAAGGATTGTTCAAGGAAATTCTGCAGATATTCTATGTTTACTTTCTATCGCATTTATATACTCAGACAAATGTTTAATATATTTTTTAAATTTATATTTGTTTCTATATTTCAAATTCGAACCTTGTTTATGTGACAAATACAAAGATCATTCAGTACAACGTTTGATCAATGTTTAACAATGGAAGTGCTTTGCCTGGACATATTTTACAATTATGCTTTCGTCGAACTGTACGATTTTTTTTTTAATTGTTAAAGTTTGGGTTTCAATGTTTAACGGCACTTTCAACAATATGTCAGTTATATCTCAGCGCTCTGCTTTATTGTTGGGGAAACCGGAATATCCGGAGAAAACCACCGACATTCACAAGTCACTGACAAACTTTAGTGTTGATATGAATTGTACATTTCAAAGTTGACAAAGCAGATCAAACACACCTTAATACGATTTTTAGCTAACTCCTCTGCACACACGAGTACTTTAATCATATTTGACGATTTGAGTTGTAATCAAAATACTTAACATTATTTTTCTTCATTTTATTTCAGTTCTTGGAGGACTTTACTTCCTCAACCTGTTCAACATCACTGGAAACAAAATTGCCGGTTAAATATTCTTATGGATATTTTTTAAAATTTGGTAAGTTGGTCATTTAGTATTTGGTTTATATTGTCTTTCCTCTATATTATATAAACTGTCTAGAAATTCAAATGTACTACAAACATGGTAACAATTTTAAGAAAATGATTTAATCGTTTCGAATTTTTTAAGGTTTCTGTTCAGGTAAGGTTAAGTTGCATTGGTACTTGACGCCACGCTCTTGTTTCTACAATTTGACTCTTTGGGGGGAATTACACGTGGGCAGTTTTAATGAACTGACCGGTAACGACCCCGACATTCGGTAGGTGTCTGGAGATCTTTAAAACACGGAGCTATGATCAGAAGTCCACGATTTCATTAACTAAGACATTTTATTCTTATGGAAATGACAAATTTTGTGTGTTTTTCACGATATTTGGTGAAGTTTTTGTTGATAAAAATTAAATTACCTCTTTTTTATTTACAGATTATGTTAATACCATAGCCTCCATGTCAACAGATTATCTCCTAGAGGAGGTAGGAGGGTGATGTTATATAAAAATAAATTGAAAAAAAAATACATCTACATGTTGTTATTTGTTGTGGGGTTAGGGATTAGGGTTATGGTGTTTAACGCCACTTTCAACAATATTACAGTTATATCATGGTGGTCAGTTTTATTGGTGGAGGAATTAGGGGTACGCAGAGAAAACCACCGTCCTGCCACAAGTCACCAACAAATTTTGTCGCATAATTTTGCATTGAGTACACCTCGAATGAGCGGGTTCAAACACACAACTTCAGTGGTGATACGCAATGATTGCACAGGTAGTTGTAAATCCAACTACCATAAGACCATGACCAGGACGGTCCCCTAATTACATCAATAAACACACGGATCAAACGTTTCTGGATAGTTCTTATCTGTTGTGTTCTGACAAAAATAACAACTAATAATATTACTAAATGTTTGCTAAGATTTGAATTCAGACTGGCATTAAACACACCACTTAAACACTTAATTTAATACCAATTTACACGTTTTCTTTTTGACAAAGCTTTTAATTCATATAAACCTGCATCAAACACTCTGAAGACTTTGATGGAAGAAAACCTCTTAATGGGAACTGACCAAACAGAATGTGGTCCTGACATTCCATTAATAATTTTGTAGTAAACACATGGCAAAAATGGATGATGTCCGCTTTGGACTAGATCAAACCTCTTAGTTGGGTGTTTGTACTGAAACAACAGTCGGCGGTAAGACATGTTTCTCCACTCGGACAAAAAGATGGCTTGAATTTAAAATCAGCAAATTGCATCAACATGTCAAAAGTAAATTGGACAAATTATCCAAAATATCGGCAAAAAAATTACAACTGAAATGTTTGCATTAAATATTTGTGTACCGTATTCGAATACAAAAGATGACAACTTCAAAAATGTGGCAATGTTAATTGTATATATGATTGTAATTTGAGTGATTCAGTGATTGTTGTTTAACGCCAACTCAGAAATTGTTCAGCTATATCATGGCGAGAACAAGTTATGGTTCAATAAGATGATGATGAAGTCCGTTTTGTACTAGACCAACACGCTTAGTTGGATTTTTATAGTGTTAGCTCACCGAAACAACAGTCCACGGGTAGACATGTCGCCCCACTCAGACACATACTGGTTCCGAGCTGACAAGTCTTTGCTTCTTCTTAATGCTGCGTGCTTAGAGGACAAACAACAAATACAAATTTCATAGTCTTTGTTTTTACCCGGTCGGTGCTCGGACCCACGATTTACCGCACTGAGGGGAGTCCACTCACTATTAGATGCGGTTAATTGTAATTTGAATATAGAGTATCACAGCGAAGAATACTCTGGTAAATACAAATAGTAGTGACTGGTATACTCATACTTATATATATGGCTTAAACAATATTTATTTTGTAAAACTAGCACAAATAATATACAATCATAATTTAATTTTAAATGAATGGGATTCGGAGAAAAAGCTAAAATTTGTGGAATGCAAATATGAAATCTTGAAATAAAATGTTGAGCTCAGTCCTATATCATGCATCGAACGTTCGGCAACGTGTAGCGCTTTATTTATAAATGTGAACTATCTTGAACAGATTTCGTTGAGATCCATGCTTGAAATGAATGGAGCTGGACTCCAAACTGTATATAACTAAACACATTTTTATTTTACACTCCACATACATATATTTAGTGGTGGATTCAAGGGGGCAGAGCTCAATAAGTCAAGCACATATATTAACATACGTTTTTTTTACAAAGCTGTTGAAAGATATAACTCTTATTTGAATGATTTCGATCTGTGTGATGAAAGTAAAACAAAATTCAAATTAATTTCTTTGTATTGATTTAATCTTCAAGGAGGCAAATAATTATGATAATGAAATTTTCATGCTGAAACCTACGTCACCCGGGTGGGAAACCTACATGTACATCATGCAATCATACAGGACATGCAAAAAATCATCTGGAACCCCCTTTTAAAAATGGCTGTGTTCTTCACTACTGAATATGTCCTCTTACCGGAAAAAAACTCAATGCCCCCTCCGGAGATCTCTTAATATCAAAATTGTTGCTACATTTACGGAAATCCACGTAAGGACAGTCAGAATATTCTTATAATCTTTCACTGGATCGCACCATCATAGGAAGACGGAACCATGTGCAAATTCACAATCGCAATTGTCAATGTATAAAAAACCAAACAAGTAGAAAACCAAAAAATATCAAACATTGTAAAGAAATGGCAACATCCTAGCTAATGCTAGTAATATCACAACAATTATAACTTATTTGTGATTGTATATTGTACAAAATTCTAACCTGACCTCCTTCTTTCGCTTTGTTAACAAACGAGCGAGTTATCCTTTCGGTATAATCTCATTAGCACATGCGTCGGTGAGTGTGACTGACTTTTCCATTGGCAGCCTAAATTGTGTGCGACATTTTCCGCCAACGTAAATATAAATTACCTTCTTCCAATCAAAGTATACTACCGTATTTGTACTCTTAAACATGTCAGAATCGAAATAAATCATGGAAGCCATAATGTGGTTTGAGTTTTAACATGGATTGGCGGATATTAGTAAATTTTATCCCTCGCTTCTGGCTCGGGATAAAATACTAATATCTGCCAATCCATGTTAAAACTTCCAATACATTCTGGCTTCTATGATTTATTTCGTAAACAGACCACACGAAGATTACAATAAAATTTATTTAGTCATACATGAAAAAGTGTTTGGACAAGAAATTGCTAAAGAAGCTTGCTATACTTCTAGACACCATTTGTATCTTATTATAAACGTTTTTCGTATCAAAAACAAAATTGTATGTTTATTTTTGTGTTTATGGGACCATTGTTGTCTTATGTTTACTACTCATTTAGTTTTTCCTATTTGAGTGTCTTTTGTTTTTGTTGTTTCATCCTATTTAATTTACATTGATTGATTTGCTGATTGATTGCTCAAACATTGTTTATGAGCCAAATTGAAAAGGATATTCAGCAATATTTATGTTGTACAATAAATCCTGCATTAAATGGTCACATGGACAGATATTTCAATTGCCACAAAGAAAGGAGCACAAGAAAGGATGGATGCGTGATGATATATCGTAGACAATTAGCCTAGCAAGGGGCCACCAACGGGCACTTCGAGAAAGCTAAACTGCTTCATAGGAGTTGTTGAAAATTTCTATGTATTACCAGAAAACTAGTGTTGTGTGTAATAATGTATATGTTATATTGTTTTATCTATCATGTATTTGTCGGCACTAACTTTTTTAAATTAGACAACAAATATCTAGCCACATTTTAGGCATACATATGTTGGTTGATTTGATTAATTTGATTTTTTTTGTTTTAACGCCACTTTCAACAATATTTCAGCTATATCATGGCGACCAGTTTTAGTGGTGGAAGAAGCCGGAGTATCCGGAGAGAACCACCGACCATGGGCAAGCAACTGGTAAGCTGTATCACTTGTGGCTGCGAATCGAGTGCACCCTTTTATGTTGCATATGTTGGTGTATAAACATTTAAAATTGCAAATGAAAAACATATATACCAAGTTTAGTGCCCACGACACGTTTCTGGAATAAGCTTTAACAGCTACACTCAAAATCGAAAGATTAGAAAAGCATATCATTTAGATATTTCTGTGTGCAAGAAAACCAGTGGTCCTAAACATGATAGCGAAAATCTCTACGTAACAAGTAGTGGAAACGAATACCAGGATCCCTGAATTGTTTCTGCGAACATGTGTACCAGTCGTTTAAAGAGTAAATACACAACAGCCATATTATTTGTTTATTTGTTTACAAATTAAGACATCATAATGACGTCTTAGCATATGACTGTATTATAACCCCAAGACCATCTTAAGACACCTCTTTTGATGTCCTAACTTTATGACAAATTTTAAGAATTTTAATTAAGAACTTAAGAGAGGTTTGATAAACAGACTTGAGACAAAGTACATTCGTAAGACCATCTTAAGACTTGTGTTAGTCCCTAGAGAACCTCATTAAACTGGGGAGTGGTCCCATGAGTTTAAAAATTACCAACAAAATGAAATGTCTATTGTATGACTGTTATATACATGTACTGGTTTTTGTTTGGAAATGGGGGTCATTTTTGATGTTATTGTACAATCGGTCATAAACATCCATTGTCCTTATATTTGACTGTAAACTAGTATACAATACTGTTCACCAAAGGTTGCATATATTGGACATATTTATGCTAAAATATAATATGTTAGGTTTCGTCTTGTCAGCTTTTGTTTTGTTGTTGTTGTTGTAGTTGTAGTTGTTGTTGTAGTTGTTGTTGTTGTTGTTGCTTTTTTTTTCTTTTTTTTTGTGATAGTGGTGTTGTAATATATTTTGATGTAATTTCGTGTTTGATATACAGGTACTTTGGAGGGGGTATGGGGTTATGATTTTTAACGCCACTTTCAACAATATTTCAGCTTTATCGCGGAGGTCAGTTTTATTGGTTGAGGAAACACCATACTCACTCTGGATGATGAAAATAAAGATATATGTATAAAAAGACAAACAGCTATTGGTATTGTTATTGTTGGTGATATTTTCTGTCATTACCGTTTAATTGAAAATTATTTTAAAACAAATAACATGAAAAGAAAAAAGTTGTTTCTAAATTATATATATATATATTTAAGGATTCCTTGTAATTATATTACAGTTTTTAATATATTTTCAATAAAAAAATGAAGAAAATACATTTGTAGTGTGTATAGGAGAAATTTTTATTACTTTATTTTAGAAAATCATTTTTATTATAGATTGTTTTCCTCATTCGATGGAATATCTCATATATTTTAGAAGGTAATTTAATTTTAGAAAAAATTGTAATGTAATTTTGTACCAAAATAGAAAAATGTAAGATAGACTTTTACGGAAGATATCTCCAAATTTTGTAAAAAAAAACCAAAACAAACCCCATTAATAATAAGGAATGTGTTTAAGGTGAAATACATGTACAGATAGTATTATCAGACAATTTAATGCTCCCCAACAAGAAAACTATTCATTGTATCCATATAAAAAAAAAGATAGATCTCTCTCAAAGTAGTAAAAGAAATTCAATAAAAAAATAAATAGAAAAAAAAAATAAAATAAAATAAAAAGATAATAAAGAAAAACGTGGAAAAAAAGGGGAAAAAAGGCGTTTAACTACAAAAATGTACATTTCACATTATCTTAAAATATCATTAAGAAATTCAAGAAAACAATTAATGTAGATTTATACAAATATATTTAAGCATTACAATATATTTTTGCTCCCTGTAAATTGTAGAATTAGGTCTGAAGTCTCAATATAATTCGAATTTGTATTATATATTAATTTATTAGAACCGTTGAATATAATGATAGGAAGAGCTGATTGTTCTGACTAAATATTTTTCGTAAAAGTTAGATTTTATATATGAGTCAATAAATTAGCAATAAAAAGCTGTTAATTTGTTGGTTTTTTGGGGGGGGGGTTTGTTTTTTTACAAAAATTATCGATATACACTCATGTACCCCCAGAAGAATCAGACGGAGCAAAAGTTGTAAAACTTTCAAATACCAGAACTTTTAAGCATATTCTCAAAATCTTTCATATAGTTTACTAAAATGTAACATTTTATCAATGGAATAAGTATGAATGCAATAACATGTGGGAATTTTCCATGGTGAAATATTGTTCAAATATATGTAACTTCAACAGTTTTCCTTTTATATATTAATCACAACTTTTTTTGGATATAATAAAATTCTATACAAATTGTAAACTTTTCATAAGCAATTTTCAAAATCCAAGAAGTATAAACAGATTTTGCACCCCAAAACAGAAACTCTTTAGTAACAATGAATTATCCGGTAAAATTTTTATAAAAAAAAAAAACCAAATCCTCCGAATACAGGGTTATACCAACATATATTTTGTGTATTATAACGTTTTTTCCCTTTTTTCTTTTCTTTCTCCAAATACAGCCGATATACCAAACATATATTTTATGTATTATAACGTATTTTTGTATCTTTTTTTTTATATATTTTTTGCAAATATAAAATAATGCAAACCAAGAAATGTTTCAGATATAAAAAAAAAACACAAAAAGTATAAATGAAGACTTGAAATTAATATATATTAATAAAGAAAATAATGATAAAAATACAGTAATCATACTTAAATATTTGAAAATCTGAAGCAATAACAAAACATATTTGATTATTATTTATCTGAAAAAACGCATACAATATTAAATTTATTCTACTGATAAGAACTTCATCCCAAATTAGACGGCATAACTGAAAATTGTAGAAAGTGTCGTCAAAAACAATTACCATCCCAAATTGGACAAATGACGAAAAACTTAATAACAAAAATCATTTAAAAAGTGACGCTCTTTGAATCACACATAGCCTATACATTCGTATATTAATTATAAAAGTGCGAAAATATTTTAATTTCTGGCAAATATTCAATTATAATAATGAACATTTATGAACATTTGTGCATTTCAGATTATTAAAGTTTATATACAATATAATAATATACTCATATCTGAATGATTTAGCCGACACAACATAGCTGAAATATTGTTGAAAGTGGCGTTAAACACCATAAACCAAACCAAACCTGATTGATTTAGAAGAATTATTTTCCATCATAAATCCCCAAAAACACAATGATAAATAAAAATAAGAGCAATGTTCTTCATGGAGATGCTTCTGTATATATAACACTCCTAAATGAAGTTGTGGTTTAGGGAAGGATTGGTCTTGTGTAAGAGAGAAGGAAAATAAAACCATGTCATTCCCTCGGCGTAATTCGGATAATATTAATCTGTTATTGCAATTATAATCTATTTATTATTGTTGAAATGCACCTAAAAATATTTTGTTTTCTTTGTGTGGTTTTCTCATAAAATTTAAGGATAGTTTATACATATCATTTTAAAAAATATGAATAATAATAATAACAAATTCATTCACAATTGTATATTTTAAGAGATTGGAATGCCACAGGTTTTAACATTAAATCGTTGTAATGTCAACAAAGTGTAAATATACATGTAACAAAATTAGCATAATTTTTTTAATTTTAAATTCAAAAGGAACCAAAAAATTGTTTAACTAAACTATAACAACCTTAGGTTTCTTGAAACATTTCTTATAGAAATTTGTATAACAAAACATAAAATTTATCATTTTTTTATTGCAAGAACCTCATATTAGGGACCGACCATTTAACTTGCAGCGGGGGTTATGGTTTTTTTTTTCGTTCAGAATTTTTTTTTCGGACAACGCGATGTATCGCGGACTAATATAGTCCACAATAAACTTTTGTTACTTTTGGAAAACGAATTAAATATCAAACACTCCTTTCATTAGAATAAGTTCAATATGGTCATTCGAAATATAATCCCGTGTACCTCCGGGTGTTCACAGTCACGGTTTTCTCCAAACGCACACAATGCACTCTATCTATGGCTTGCGTGTTTCTATATAAACGTTAAGATTATCACATTCATTTACTGAACGTTATCACATATTTTATTGAAATAACGCTGAATTTGCATGTGTAATAAAAACATAATTTGCCGCGTGTTATTTGCCCCCAGGGCAATAACATTTTACGAGGACAATAACATGTTATCTATCTTCCCTCCTGTGAAGGGCAATAACATGCTATCTGCCCTGGCAAAATATGTGATAAATATATTAATATATGGCCTTTTTCATATTGCCCTTGTTATTCTAACTGAATATTTATTTTTTTTGTCCGGCAAAGCGCGAAATTTGTTTCCAGAATTTAACATTAGGTTATATGGCAAAAACTCTGAATCAGATTATTTTTTTTCCTCCACCAAAATCAGAATATTCTTTTCAGCAACATTGGGAATCAGAATATTTTTTTTTAGGAAAAAACCAAAACCCCTCCCTTCAAGTTAAATGGTCGTTCCCTTATCATATAGGGATCGGTTAGTTTTCAAATACATACTCTTGAAATATCCATATGGATTGATAATAAGCTCATTATTACCGGTGAGAACTAATTAAATTTAATAAACTTCATGTATATTTCTTGTGGAAAAATCTATTTTTAAGTTTGATACATGTCTATAAAATATGTTCCTTATGGAAATCTTAAAGTTTCTTCTTCCGAAATATCTGTAAAGTACTTTACTGATTGAACTTATAAGATCTTTCAATTAAGTCGGTCAGCTGGAAGCGTTCCAGACGAACTAAGACTTTGGTTTAAAGAACAACAAATTAACTATACCCAAAAGAGTTCAAGGACTTTATTGCTTAAAATGTAAATACATTATTCATAAATATTCATATCAAAATTGTATGTTGTCAATTTTAATCACCTAATGTTGAATAAAAAGTGCTTGATCTACCCCTTGTAACAGTCTGCGATGTCGCCGTGAAATCTGACAGTTTTGAAAGATCGGATAGTGCACGTGTTCAAACCAAACTTAATAGAACCAAGATAGATTTGTTTATCTATATGCAAAACCGCAAGAATCAATTTATTATTCAACACCAAGAAAACTAGCCGACATTACAGCGAACTATGGCCACCATTGGAGATGCCTACCGGAAATGACTCTGTTGTTTATAGTTCAATTGTAGACAAGGGTAATTGGTTCTGAAAAGACATCTGACAAATGTTAGATGTTCATAAGTCATGAGATACAATAAATAATAGGTTTATGTGCAGATGATGTTAAAATCTACCATGGATTATATTTTGTTGGCGTAAGCATTTTAGGGTAAAGAATGCAAACAATCTACTTTGTACAGGAAATGACTACTGCGAAAGGAATTTAAAAGATAATAGTGTTGCAAAAAATATGTGAAATTCGAGGATCATCGTGTATTTTCTGACATCGCTCAATTTAGAAATCTGCCATCTTAATTATTTTGATGTACTGTGTATAAAGAAAGCAATAATGATTAAGATAAAAAAGTACATTTCGAATTTAATACGCACGACGCGTTTTTGGAATAACCTTAGTCATGTACACTCAAAGGCAAAATATTTGAAAGACAAGCTATTTGAAAGTCTTTAGGAGCAGTAAACCCAAAGTACATGAACAAGATAGACAACATTAGTTAAGGTCATCTATGTCCGAGGGATGAGAACAAATGTTTTAATAATAATTAGTATAATACATGATTCAGGAACTACATTTCTATAAAATATATATAAATCTATTACACAATATCAGTACCAAAGTACTGCCTACTGGGAGGGTGATACTATCGCGGACTAATATAGTCCACAATAAACTTTTTTTACTTTTGGAAAACGAATTAAATATCAAACACTCCTCTCATTAGAATAAGTTCAATATGGTCATTCGAAATATAACCCCGTGTACCTCCGGGTGTTCACAGTCACGGTTTTCTCCAAACGCACACAATGCACTCTATCTATGGCTTGCGTGTTTCTATATAAACGTTAAGATTATCACATTCATTTACTGAACGTTATCACATATTTTATTGAAATAACGCTGAATTTGCATGTGTAATAAAAACATAATTTGCCGCGTGTTATTTGCCCCCAGGGCAATAACATTTTACGAGGACAATAACATGTTATCTATCTTCCCTCCTGTGAAGGGCAATAACATGCTATCTGCCCTGGCAAAATATGTGATAAATATATTAATATATGGCCTTTTTCATATTGCCCTTGTTATCAGACCTCGACTGATATCGTCCCTCGGGTCGATATCAAGGTCTCGGGCTGATAACAAGGGAAATATGAAAAAGGCCATGTATTAATCTATAATTATTTATAACGTCACACATTTTTTCTCTTTTTTTCTGTAAATACTGACCACATGTAATAAGTCAGGATTATATATCTGAGGCTACATACAACAATTGACAAAATATTCACATTTTGATAGAATTAAAGCCAGATCTCATGGATATCTGTCTTGCTTATACAGCATCATTGTGCTTATGGCGAGTTAGTGTTATTGTGCTTAACGCCACTTTCAACAATATTTCGGTTGTATCGTGACTGTCAGTTTTATTTGTGGAGGAAACCGGAGTACTCGGATAATGCTACCGACCTGTCGAGAGTCACTGACAAACTTTACCACATCGTTGTGCCTATATAATTGTGATACAAGAAGAGATGATCTGCTGAAAGTTCCACAGTGAAGAAAAATATAATTATTTATTATCGGCTAAGGTCAAGTGAGTAGCATTTCAATTATACGGCGATAATGTCGGACAGAATGATGACGGTATTTGTAAGATTGCTTCATACATGTGTTCTTTCTTGTTGATTGCCCCACATTTGGGACATTAAATTATTTACACCAAGTTACGCTAAAACGACAAAGTTGCCCAGATGTAGTGTTTATAGACAGAGGTAAAGAGTACGGCCCAACTGCAGGCTAGGTAGGAGCCGTTTATAGACAGAGGTAAAGAGTACGGCCCAACTGTAGACTAGGTAGGAGCCGTTTTAGACAGAGGCAAAGAGTACGGCCCAACTGCAGGCTAGGTAGGAGCCGTTTTAGACAGAGGCAAAGAGTACGGCCCAACTGCAGGCTAGGTAGGAGCCGTTTTAGACAGAGGCAAAGAGTACGGCCCAACTGCAGGCTAGGTAGGAGCCGTTTATAGACAGAGGTAAAGAGTACGGCCCAACTG
>MJUT01033995.1:663670-674272 GCA_002080005.1 Gigantidas platifrons
AAAAAAAGAAAAAGAGAGAGAGAGAGAGAGAGAGAGAGAGAGAGGGGGGGGAGGGGGCGGTTGTTCTTTGATGTTTCTAAATATCACAAAAATACTGTACCTGCTTATGCTAACGTCTGTTGCATCTAGCAGTGTAGAAAGGGCCAATTCGTATCTCAAATTTATTAAGAATCCGATGCTAAGTACCATGCATGAAAACAGCTTGAATGCTCTACTTCTGTTGTATGTACATAAAGACATGGCTATCGACTACAACGCCGTACTTGACACCTTTGTTCGCCGAAATCCTCGAAAAATGCTTATCCGCAACCCGTTGGCAGACTAAGAACTGTATATAGACACTAGACAGTCACTCTGTATAGGACAAAAGCCAAATTCTTGAAGACTTTGTGGGCTTATTGAATTTCTAGTGACATAATATTGTAAAGAGTCGATGTGGGATTCAATTATTCTGTTTTGATAAATTTATCATTATGTCATCCATTTTTTTTTATAACGCATAAAAATCATCTAGTGATTATTTTTGATATCATATATGACAATAGCAGTTAAATTCAATTTTAGTAAAACGATGAGACAAATAATTGGGTATACTAACAACAGAAAACAAAGTGATATTATAATCCCTTAAACATTAATTTTATCAAAATCCATCCATTCTACAAACACTTCAATACAAATTACCCCATTTTCAACAGAGAAACATGAGAAAATTGGCTAATATAGCACGCCGGGTATTCGGAAACTCGGTGCAAGCTAGTTATTTTGAACCTTTTCATTGGTCAATTTTGAATTTTTGGACACTACTGGCCGCGGAGCATGCTGTTCCGTGTTCCGTTGCCGTCATGTTCCACGGTCTGTAGTGTCCAAAAATTCAAAATTGGCCAATGAAAACGTTCAAAATAACTAGCTTGCACCGAGTTCAAAGTGTCCGCACCTGTGACATCTCCCTTTAATTTACACTCACTGCTTAGAAACTATTTGAAACTTTTTGGAGAAGATTCATGCGTTTTAATACACTTCATCACATTCACAAAATGCTTCAAAATTGTTGACGGAAAAGCTTCTTAATACTCAAAACCCAGGAGCTTCCGGGGGGCGGGGGAGGGGGGGGCTTCGCCCCCGGTACCCCTACCAGGGCTCTGCCCTGGACTCGCTGGAGACCTTAAGCGGTCCCCAGAACCCTCGCCGACTTTCGTCCCCCCTAACACAAAATCCTGGATCCGCCCCTGTATATACGTATACCTGTATTGTTGTCTACTTTGTATATATGTTTTAGTATAATTGTATGCCATCAACCCCTTGTGGTAAAATTGTGCATTTCAAATAAATAAATTATATAAATTATTGTTGGAAAATATATAATTTAATTTGCACACGTTGCGAAACAGAACAGAAAAGCTCCCTTGATTCTAAAGCTAGTACAAATAAATCTATATTTCCAGACAATGTACTTATATTGTCTTTGTTAATGTATGTCGTTACTTCTTTGACTCGTTAAGCTAAAGATCAAACATTTATCGATCATATATATTACAATTTACTTACAAATATAAGATGGTTAATATGCAAATATACTTATTTCTCATGATTTTGTTTAAGAAGTTACGGATTAATTTTCCACCCCCAAGTCAAAAGTTTTAGTAGTCATGGCAATTTAAATAAGATAAATACCGGTATCAATTTTAGATATCCAAAATTTTGACATAAGAATTACACACGGAAAATATAACCAAAACTTTCACAGCAATCAGAGATTTTAATGAATTTTTGTCGAAATCAACATTATCAAACATTTCACTACAAACTCGCCATATACTTTTAAGCTTATTATCACACAGCTGAATTTTGAATTCTAGCCTTAAATAAAACACTCATCCCAACCCCCGATTTTATTTTCATGGTACAAAAATCAGATTAATGAAATTTTTTTTTCTTTTTTCAAATTCTAACAAAAAAATTCCCGTTGAAAACTAAAGGAGTGGATTGTTTATTTTTGTATCTTTCATAACAATTAATTTTTTTTTCTATAAATTGTGGCGGCGGGAATTTTTTTTTCTCGAAAAAAGACCAAACATATCCCCTCCCTCCCTCCTTAAAAAGAGGTAACGTGGACGAGCAATTTCAAAACTTGATAATCAATTTTATTAGCCAAACTTTTGTTAAAGTTAAACAGACGAATATTATTTCAAACCTAATGACGGAAACACGTCGGACACAATATGATGGACAAAAGATTAAAAGTTCTTTGTCCGGTTGAGCTACAAGGACTAATAAGGAAGAGGTTAGGCTAGATAACCAACATAAATTAAAAACATCTGACACTTTCATATATTTTCCATTGCGGTTGGTATCCATTCAATGTAAATGTGATGTTTTTCACTATGATTAATGTGACCGACACCTGACCTAGGATTGACCTAGGAAGTTTTATTATGTGGTCAACATGTTAAAACGCAATTAAATGTGTTTGTTACCTAATCTAGGATCAGAAGAAAACCAACCTTTTGTATATCACCGGTCATTAAAGTACACCCACAAAATGTAAAGTACACTGATGATGAATAAATACACCCACATGACATGGCATGGTAAACATATCGGAATGGTTTAATACAAGGCGGATTTGGGTTTATGGTGTTTAACGCCACTTTCAACAATTTTTCAGTTATATCGTGACGGTTTTACAATGAAGAACATAAATGGCATGCGAATTAGTGGAAAATAAAAGAATTTAACTATAAAATATATGAAAAGATAATAAAGTAAATAAAAAAAATATATACATAAAGTTACATACAAACATTATGGAGTTTAAACGAATTTCGTGTTCACTCACGCGCGTATGTCTGGATGTGAGTGATTGTTTGTTTTTATACATAAGATTGTAAAGCGCAATGCTGTCATTATGTCGAAATTTCATGCAAATTTCCATATTTATAAAACAAAGTATATATCTACATTGGCTTGGCCATAGTAATTATCTTATATGACCATAAACTACGTGTACATGTAATTAAACATGTTAGATCTTGACATCACTAACACAACCAATAATTATAGGTCCGTGTTGTGTACAGAGTCCGAAATTTCCGATTTAATTTTTCCGAAAAATATTCCTTTATCGTGTAGCAAACTTCTTGCCGCTCCTGTACACTGTCTCTCCTGCATCCAAGATCATGTGTCGATTCGTCCTCTTCTACCAGTCAGGAGTTTTGTCTTCTAATAGGGATTATAGTCCGTTTGACTTCTATAAATCTTCAGAAAAAAATTCTTAAAATCCCAGTTTTCAAACCAACAATTTTTTTTCTAGATGTTTATTAATATATGATATATACGAACTCTGACAATTAATTTCAACATTTTTGGTCTATTATTAAAAAAGTTACCCATATTTTATCAAGTGTAAAAATCTGGATGGAGTGAGTTCAAATAGAGTAATAGCCAAGCCATGAAAACAATGTAATAGACATGTGCTTTCAATGAATATTTCATAGTACCATATGACATATTACGCTTAATTATCAAAAGGCTACTCATTAACTGCCCATAGATGATAGTCAATTGTTATTATTATACTTTGTTATTTAATTGTCCTATGTCACATGGTATAGTCTGTTATTTGTACTCACTCCCTCTAGATTTTTACACTTAAGTAAATATAATTAACATGGAGACCTAATGGGTAACTTTTTTAATAATGGACCAAACATTTTGAAATTAATTGTCAGAGTTCGTATATATCATATATTAACAAACATCTAGAAAAAAAATTGTTGATTTGAAAACTGAATTTTTAAGAATTTTTTTTTGAAGATTTATAGAAGTCAAACGGACTATTATAGTTTGACTTCTATAAATCTTCAAAAAAAAAAAGTGACAAAATAAACGTTGTGCAGACACGAGTCGATCAACCTCTGAGGCCGAGAAAACTTCTTATTTCGATCAAACAATCAATGAATTCATCTCGGATTGAGTTGTTATGGCTTGTTTGGGACCAAAGCTGATCAAAGTATTTGTGACTTTCACTTGCTGTGATGATATCTGTGACTTTTTAAGGGTAAATTCTGTGACTACATGTGATGAATAGTGACTTTTTAAATTTAGTGATCTATGACTTTATTGTTCAAAACATTCTGCCTTCATTGATATTGCTTTGTTATAACCTTATGATTATGAATAAATTATAAATAAAGTTTTTATCCTTCATTCATCATATGAAACACTATGAAACAGAAATGTAAACAATACATATTGAAGTGGGATGCAGTTGGTTCAATACTGAAACAAACAAAAGGAAAACATCAATAAACAATAAAAACACGCATCAAATACATCGATAAAAAATCTCCAGTTATGAGACCAAATCTCCAGCCAAAAATTTGCAAATCTCCAGTTGTAGTATAGCAACTCTATCACATGTATGACTATAGTTACTTCTATTTGAAACATAACAAATACAAGGTGACGACAAGTTTAACTATAATTTCAAGGCTTCAGAAATGCTATTAATGGTTCCTACATGTATCTAATATGGATTTATTGATCAATATATCACTTACCATGTATGTGTTTCTCGTGTATTAAAGGCATAGGCTGTCAAAATTGATTTTTTTGGGTTTATATTAAAAGTTGCCAATATTCGATGTTTTATACTAATAAAATGTTCTGAACAAGAAGCCAGGTTTAAAAAAAATATGTTATAATGTCGTAATTAGTGAAAATAATTCGAAAGTCTGTCGGTGGAATCGCCATTAATGAAAGCACTTTCCATAAGTCCTAATTATAAGTCGGTTTCTTTTCCGAAGTTTGCCGAATACTAATACATAACTGCTATAAATAACCAGAATGCATGTTATTCTGTATATTGTATGTAAATTCGTTAGAATTAATATAATTTAAGAAATATATCTATGAAATTGGATCCCGGGGTAATCAGTTAATATTATATAATGGTATTTATTAAGAATGACACTTAAAATCGGAAATACGCGATGAAATCAATAAAAACAAACCCAAACTCTGCAAAGGGGTCCGATAAAGGGAAAATTGTAAACAAATTGTATTGCATATTATTGATAAAACTTGAGTTGTCTTGATTATATTTTTTTCGAAATAAACAGACATGAAGTTCATTATTTTAGTCTCTAATTCACCTACCGTTTTCTCTTTAAAAAAAAGAATATTTAAAAAAAAACTACGATGCAATTCTACTGTCAAAATACGATTCGGCCGTAAAAAGATACTAAATTATGCTTACCGTATACGTGTTGAAAAATGGAGTAGGTTGGAATAACATCTTTTTTTAATTTTTACACAAATCTTGCTAAATCCTCCTTTTTGTGTCGTTTTCGTTTAGAATCCGTCAATGTTTTGTATTCGATTTGAGCACGTGTTGCATTCATCAACAATATTTTAACAAATTTGTACATGCGCAAACGCTTTTCCGAATAAGGTCACTGTGTAGGTCATTTGAATTTATGAATATCATGCGGGTAAACATTGAATGCTTTACTGGATGGAAGAGAATCAAACAGCGACGTATTTCCTTCGTTCTAGGCTTTTTGCGTATGATATTATGAAAATTTTTAACTGCAATTACTATAAAACATCGAATATTGGCAAATTTTAATATAAAAAAAAATCAATTTTGACAGCCTGTATGCCTTTAAGCAATGTTTGCTTGTATCTAGAATTATTTTGAATAAAGAGTAATAACTCATAAATAAAAGGAGTACAATTTCAGAAATCTAACCAGGTGTTAAAAATTTAAGGTGGATTAATTCGGAAACTTACCTATTAGTTTGTTTGCTTGATGGTGTTTAACGCCACTTTCAACAATATTTCAGTTATATATCGTGGCGGTCAGTTTTATTGGTGGAGGAAACCGGAGGACCCGGCGAAAACCACTGACATGTCGCAAGCTAAGTCACTGACAAACTATCACATGATGTTGTACACCTCGCCCTGATCGAGATTCGAACTCATATAACATCAGTGGTGATAGGCACTGATTGCATAGGTAGTTGTGAATCCAACTACCATACGATCACGACCACGATGGCCCCTTACCTATTAGTACCACAATTCCTAGTAATGTTATTTTCTTTAGAACATACGACAATGGATTGCTCACAGACAGGCAGAAAGGCGTAAGACAAGCATTAGCATTGGAGAATGCTTGTTCTAATTTGATCCATCTAATTCTCTTGGAGGCGACAATGAAAGGATGAACTGGTGAAAAAATGTATTCGTCGTTACTTGTAGTGCGAGTAAAATGAATAAAGATATAAAAAAGATATATTCTTTATGCAAAACGTGTATATAAATACAAATATTAGTAATAACTTTATAGCCCTATTAATGCAAATCAATCACAAAATTGGCATACTAAACATTCATTCAATATAGCACGGAAGATACATATTAATTTGTGTCTGTATCTCTCCTCCTCAGTTTCAATGTGCATTTTGATAAACAAATATCAAGAGTAATTTGACAGGGATTCAATGTTGGTCCGACATCTTAAATTCAGTAACCGTGATATACTCTGCTTTAAACCAACAATGTTCGTATCACTGAATCAATAATAAAAGGGGCTCTCATGGTCGTATGGTAGGTGAATTTACAACTACCTATGGGATCAGTGTTGTGAGATCGAACCCCGTGCAGGTGAGGTGTACTCGATACAGCATTATGTGATGAGGTTTGTGATAATGTCTTGCGGCAGGTATGTGGTTTTCTCCTGTTTCCTCCACCAATAAAACTGACCGCCATTATATAACTGAAATATTGTTGAAAGTGGCGTTAAACATTATAACCTTAACTCTCAACGACTTTGCAATGAAGGATGTAATCAGATGGTGTGGATTTAGAAACTATTTTGGTTTATTGATATCTGTAAAGTTTTTATTTAAATTATGTTCAATCAAAATGATTGAATAGTAGTGTACAATGTACGTAATGTTTGATTTATTGGCAATGAAGAAAGAAATGACGCTCATCATCAAAATTAAATATACATTGTACTATCAAATCAATCAACAACTGAAGATATCAAAAGTGATGATTTCTTTTATTCAACAGTCATTAGAACTGAAGAAAGGAGACATACAACTTTTATATTTTATATGATCGATGCATTTTTGTATTGTCTTTTTTTTTATTTCTTTTATTATTAATATTTTGTAATTATTGTTTGTGTTTATTCAACTTTATAATTGAGTTGTTATGACTCTTTTCTTCGTTTGTATGCACGCAGGTGAAGACTTGAAATTACGATAGAAAATTCAACGATGTTTATCGTATTTCCTTTTCATGACGTCATGTGCAGTGGCTGACTCGAGGTGTTGACCTAGAGTTACCACATCTCTGACGTCACTTCCGATCATTTCACCAAGCTCCTGACCACATACAATTTATGTTTTAAAATATTAGAATCGTACGTTTGAAATGCGATAGATTATCAATTTATACATGTATTAGACACAGGACGGGCTACTAATATTGACACGTTCGATAAAATTCTTTCGCTCAGGATATCTTTATACATGCATAGGTTTAGTTTATGGTGTTTAACGCCACTTTCGACAATATTTCAGGTATATCGTGTCGATCACTTTTATTGGTGGAGGAAACCGGAGGACCTGAAGAAAACCACAGACCTGTCACAAATCAGACAAACTTTATAACATAATGTTGTATTAAAGTACCCCTCGTCATGAACGGGGTTCGAACTCACAAATTTAGTCGTGATAGGCACTGATTGCAGAGGTAGTGGTAAATCCAACTGCCATACGATCACGACCACAACGGCTCCTTATAGTACATCAAACATGGTAATTACAGACAGGATTCAGAAACAAGCAATTATGCTTATATAAATCTGTCTCCTAAAATAAACATACATAGTATAATCATGACTATTATAGCATGTTCTTTATAAAATCTATAACTATTAATATATTTATATAATAATATTGCTAGTAATTTATAATAAGACATCCTCCCAAGTCAAGGTTACTGAGTCCACACAACGCGACATGAACGTGTCGCGCTATGTGGACACAGGAACCCTGGCCAGGGAAGATAATAATTTGATAGAGTAGAATAAAAGTATGCGAAATACTAATAATGTATACTAAGGAGGGAAAAGTGATAACTTATGATTAATTTTGAGGCGAGATGTACGTCACTAAAGTATAGTAAGCCATATGCTCATGGTGTAAACCTTTTACTTTTGATGATGTATTTCTGCATCGAAACGAAAATAAACGTATTCTGTTCGTCCGTCAATTCATTTGTTTCAAAAAGGAGTAAGTTCATGGTAATATTTACAGGGATGTTTGAGATGGATAATATCAATTCATGCCTAATGTCAGCAAATCTAGGACAGTGTAGAATATAATGAGAAGTTGTTTCCACCCTCCATATACACTGTAAAAAATCGGTGTTATGTTACATCATCTACAACATAACTAATTTTAAAAAGAGATGTTTCCGCAGTAAGTGGTGTAAGTGGACTTTACACATATAACATACATGTACATTTAATGTTATATGGTGTCAACTGTCCTAAATACAAAATCTTTCCGCAAAAATGATACAGATTTTCATCAGTAATGTAAACTAACTCCAAAGTTTATGAACTAAATCATTGTAACAAGATCACTTTGTCTTGTCAGTGTAACGATGACATCTAGACGTGCGTGTACACACCACAGTCGCTTAGTTCGCCTTCATACCATATGTATAGCTGGTGTATCATTATCGGATCGCTGAGCTGTTCGTTCGGGAAGTTAACCTTTGTCAGCTTGTTCAGACAGAAAAAAAAAGAAAAACAGAATTCATTACGCAATAAAAGATCGTTGTTACAGGAGACATATATGTTTTATATGTATCTGTTGTTACCTGGGCATTTTTTTGTTGTGGTCGTACACGACCTTGATCTTTATCTTCACGAGAAGATAAACAGAAATAAAAGAATTAGGGTGGTCATTACCTTTTTTTCCTATTTACTTATTTTTTCCCCCCGGCAAGCTAAATATGTATATATATTCGTCCTTGCTTTGACTAATCCCAGAACCAATTAAACATGTAAATCTAATGAAACATAAAATATTTATAAGCAAAAATGTATGAAATAATCGTGTGAGACTTGACAGGTCCAGTGCCAGCCATGGGTGCACATTGCGGCAGAGAAAGGAGAAAAGCGACACTCGAGGCGACACCGAAATTGGTGTTAAAATTCTACGATTCGTGTTACGACGGGAAACAGAGTTATCGATCGTTGTTTTTTTTTTATCAGAGTTATTGATGCGCTTTTTATGCTTCATCATTGTTTCCAAACGGAGAAAAGCATACAACGATTTTGACCGCATGTAACACTTCCGAAGCGAACGTACTCCACCTGTAATATTGTCACCGTCCCATGTTGACACGGCGGTGAGCTACAGTTGTCCCAAAGTGCATTTCACAATGATATGTAGAATTTGTAGTAAAAATTTTAACAGCGTCAATTCTTACATCAACTTCAAGCATATATATCTTTAATCCACAGAGAGGATCCAATTTTTTTTTAGCATGTGGAATAGAAGGATGCCACAGCACCTTCCGGAGGTTTTCCTCTTTCACAAGCCACAAAGTTTGGGGGGTATATATGAATCACCCTGTCCGTCCATCCGTCCGTCCGTCTGTCTGTCCGTCCATGTACCTTGTCAGCGCAACTCCTCCTAAACGGCTTATTGGATTTTTATGAAACTTTACACAGTTGTAGTACACTACCTGCAGATGTGCATGACGGAATATGGTTGCTGTCCAAAATTTGGCAGGGGAGATAATTTAACTTATACTTTCACGAAAAGGGGGGGGGCATGTACCTTGTAAGCGCAACTACTCCTAAACGGCTTATTGGATTTTTATGAAACTTTACACGGTTGTAGTACACTACCTGCAGATATGCATGAAGGAATATGGTTGCTGTCCAAAATTTTGAAGGGGAGATAATTCAACTTATACTTTCATGAAAAGGGGGACATGTACCTTGTAAGCGCAACTCCTCCTAAACGGCTTATTGGATTTTTATGAAACTTTACACAGTTGTAGTACACTACCGTTGTTCCAAAAATCAAAGGTGTGGACTCTTCAACTTTTTTCTTCAATGCTATTAAAGATTGGAACTCGCTTCCAAATAACATAAAATCAATAAAAGACCATAACGCTTTCAAAACAGAAATAAAACAACATCTTAGAAATTAATTACAGCCATATCTTATAAAATATTATCAACTAAAATAGTGCCATGCGACCTCTTAACTCATTTTTTTATATTTTTTTTTATTTTATTTTTTATTTTATTAAACAAGTGATATACACTAAAGGACCCCATTGGAAATGAGCGGAAACGCTTTAATGGGTTATCCTTGGAAGGATATCAACTTAAAGTGCATTTTAACCTTGATACATTGTTTTATATAATTTTATATTTGTATATTTTTAAACTACACTAGATTTAGTTGGTATCTGTCCTAAATGAATTTTACCTTTTACCTTTACCTTTACCTGCAGATATGCATGAAGGAATATGGTTGCTGTCCAAAATTT
>MJUT01033995.1:674298-686398 GCA_002080005.1 Gigantidas platifrons
GGGGGCGGGGAGGTTGTGGGAGCGGGGGGTATATTTAGTGCCAACTTGACGACAGCTTTCAACATATACAGTTTTGAACACATTAGGAAACAAGAATTTAAGTCAAATGATCAAACACTGCAACTAATGAATAAGTTCACAAAAGCACAAAGATTGTTAATTTTTGGTAAAGTTTTTAAACATTAAGCATGTATCTTTGATTTACAGAGGAAATTACAGCTTTGGAGATAAGAGGGTCTAAAAGGAGCTATATTTAATTATAACTGGAGATCCACCTTAAACTAAAAAAAACGGGATGGGTTTAGGACCGCTAATGCCATTTCACTACTCTTCAGATCAAATCCGTTTTATACCTTCTATTTTATTTTGCTGTAAGTCTTCAAGTTTCACTGTTCTTACAAGATACTATTGTAATAGAGTATGACCACATGACTTCTATGAAGGGACTTGATTATAACTTGATGTAATATTTATGTGATTGTACATGTATGCTACCGTATTTGTCCGATTAAGCACCCAGGGCGCTAAGAAATGAAAACGGGGGCGCTTATTGAGATCAGCAAAATCCAGACTTTTTACCTGTCCGAAACTGTTTCCAATACAGCATACCTTTAAAGTTGCATTTCCGGTTTGAAAATCATGGCGAAGACAGCAAATATTGATGTCTTTCTGCAAAAAAAGTGGTTATTTATTATGATTTTAGAGGGCGCTTATTCATGTTTTGTTGGTAAATTAGGTAGGGGGCGCTTATAGGAGCAGGGGTGCTTATTAGGACGAATACGGTATTTAAAGTATGTTTTTTTTAAGTTAATTTGTACTTGCAGTCGGGGAACAATGCAGACTTGTTATATTAAATATTGATACACATAACCTGTTAGTTTAATGTTTCAAGCCTCTTTGACAAGGTAATTCTTTGCTAGTTGGCTCCTTACTCAGAAAATTTGGGAACTGGTTTAGAGCCATTGTCTAGAACATGTGTCTCTTTTTCGACAATGCTAAAGTAGATGAAAGAGGCCGAACAAATCATAATATCAACAACCTATAAAGGAACGAAAAGTTCTCTTAAAAATATGAACAAAATCAATATTCAGAACACAAGAAAAACATTAACTTGAATTTAGAAATCTTGAGAAAGTCAGTCAAGAGTTTCATTATATGATCATCATTTTAATCATATTCATTTTTACAGATTTTACACAATTTCCTCTTTTTGACATTTTACTCATTTACTTACTGTAGTGTTTATTTTTTGTAACCTGTGAAAGAAAATTGATACATTTTTTTCAGGTACAAACAGGTCTAGTACACACTGCATACAAAAAATGCATTTTGGTTTGAAGTTACACTGAAGTTACACCATATTTGGTGGCATCTCTGCTGCCACCCATATACTTGTGTAAGGTTACTCTATGAGGTTTGGTGTAAGGTTACTCCAGGAGGGGTGGTGTAAGGTTACTCGAGGTGGGGCGGTGTAAGGTTACTCTATGAGTTTTGGTGAAACGTTACCCTAGATATGGTGATAAGTAATGTGACTAACACATAATTTGGTGTTAGTTGTCTTATGAAAGGATGTAAAATATCCTGTCATACAGATGATATGTTACACCACATAGGAGTTAAATTACATTACTTAGGTGTTATGTTACATCACTTAAGAGTAATGTTACACTAGTACAGAGTTATGTCACACCTCATATAGAGAGTAAACGTTACACCAATATTGGTGGAAGCTGAACTGCCACCATTTTTAGTGTAAAGTTGCACTTTTTTTTTTACAGTGTAGACAATTAGGAGAGTCAACTAAATTTCGTAAGAAAAGGGGTTCGTTTAGGGAGCTGCTGTTCATACGAAGACGCGCATGTAATATTTATCCAATTCGTGAGCCTATGTAGTAGTTAGTAGGAACTTTGGCATTTTGATTTTTGAGGGGTTTTTTTAAATATAGAAAGAGATTCGGTTTTTCGGAGAGTGAGTGCATGGCAGATTGTTCCAAAGTTTTATAGTTGACGGCAAGAAATAGTCGGCGTATTGATTTGTTCGAGTATTCATTTCCAACATGTTGTTAACTTGTCTAGTATTGTGGTTATGTCTACTACCTACGGAATTCGGTATCAAATCTAATAAATATTGGAGAGTTCTATTATTTTCTATTTTGTGAAATAAAATTAGTTTATGGTTTTGTCTTCTATCTGATAGTTTTTCCCACTTAGTTTCTTCATATAATCTATTAAGTCCGGTTAATTTAGTCCCTTCCGATACTATTCTTGCAGCGTCAAGCTGAACGTTTTCTAATTTATTTATTAAACTTTGATTTTGAGAATCCCAAATAACGTCAGCATATTCCAAGATCGGACGGATAAATGACATGTAGATTTTTTCAAGACTAAAACGATCAAGAGGCATTCGCACTTTCCTTAGCATGTTTAATCGAGCATATGATTTTTTAACTATGTAATCAACATGATCGTGCCAAAATCCATCACGGTGTATATTCATAACGACTCCTTTCCGATTAAATCGGCGTTCTTGCCTCCTTTCCGAATCAGAAAACACAACCTTTCGGAGCTATGTTCAGACAACATGCATTTCAAACTGATTGATGTGAAAACAAAAGGTATGTAAGACTTTTCTGAGCAGTTCACGGAACATTACAATCATCATAGTAACTCAAAATAGCTTGAAAAGGGTTAGTTGACCTATCTTCTGGACGAAATCTGTGACACTGTAAACGGTGAGGTGAGTGTGTCGTACATAAATCACTTTAATTTCAAAATATGAGACAGACAATTAAATTAACACCCTTATTTTGCAATCTGGTACCGTCCTTGTTATACATTCGTATTTTGTCGATTCGTTTTTTCAGTAAATTTCCGAAAAATTGGTTATTTACAAAAATCAAAGAAACGCCTCTTTTCCGATCAGTCGAATATAACATCTATTCTGGAAACGATTCCTTTGAGAGTGTAATGAAACGACTCCTTTCAGAAGGTGAATCGATGATGTTTGAACAATATTATCATGATTGTGAAAACATGTAAAAGAACGTGACAAAGTCAAGAAAAAAAGTCACACAAATAACACAGAACAATTAATGACAGACACACAAAGAAAACTAAAATATTAATATGAAAATGAGAGCATCGGACGTGCCCGATGACATGTCGAAAAATGCTAAAAACACCAACTTAATAGGCATACAAAGACGTTAGGGGATAATTTCACTGTAAAGACAGGTAGAATGGTCACTGGGGTTTTCATGATTGATTTCTGTCTCATTTTAGAACTGATTAAACATGAAGCGGAAGAAAAAAGGACTTTGGTTACATCCTCCTAAAAGAGTGAAATTGTCAAAAGACCAGAATGAATCAAAAGAATAAAGAGATTCAACAACAACAAATACACAAACGACAACTCCTGTGAACCCCCAAAATTATAGATTTTCAATTTACAATAGCCCATGGAGTAGTGCTAGAAAACAGAAAAGGCGGAAGCAGTCATTTTCTTAGTCAAGGGAAGAGCAGTTGGTAGATGAAATTAACCTGATAATTCCGTCGGTTGTGAAAACATTGGAAAAGGCTGGATTGAGAGAAGAATTTTGTTTACTCTTGAAAGGCATTAGTTCTGGAACATTTCCCGTTAACAATATTGCTTTAAGATTACTACTTGATGTAGCAAAATGGTTTTCCCTGAGCAACACTACGCAAATGGTTTACAGTGAAGAGTCTATGAAATTTTGGAAGATACTGTACAAGCTTTTTCATGGAAAAGCTTTACGATTTATGTCAGGAGCAAAATCGGTGGGTCAGGTAATAGACGGGTCAACCACGATCCACAAAGAATTAGCATTCATTTTGCGGTCCCAAACGCAAATTCAGTAAATAACTTCGATGCTTTAGAAACGAACATTCCAAAAACAATTTCTCCTGGTATCATTACTCAAACGCTAAATTTACTATCCAGTGACAAAACTTACGTATTGTCTGTCGACGGAAAAAAAGTAGCTCCTGGACTGTCGGATTTACATGGTGATCAAGATTTTTTTGGTCAAGAGGAAAAACATTCTCTTGAATCATTAAAGGACCGACTCCAACAGGAGCTTCAAGAAGTCGAAAGTCTTAAAAGCGAATGGTCATTTAAGAACAATGAGGATCAAAAAGTTAAAGCTTTGGAAATTGTACGAATTATTTCGTCTAGAACAAAAGATCTTCGACTTCTTTATCAAAACCAGAAATTTGCTTTAACAAAGTTTCATAAGGAGGCGGAAGAAGACTGGCGTAAATCACGCTTTATTTATACCATAAGTAGTGTGCAATCGATAATGTATCAAATTAAATCTGTATTGAAGATACTTCTTGAGATGAATAATATGCTTTTGCAAGAAGTTGCTGTAAGAAAAATTTCACAGAAAAACGCAGAATATATGTTAAACTACTCCCTGTCATGTAGCTGCAGTTAAAATTTGAGCTCATTTTGACTTATACTAAAGCAGCAATGAACAATTAAAATTGCATCCTCCCTTTTTTCTATTTTTAGCTTGGCGGCCATATTTGTTGGAAGTCGGAATCACCGGACACAATTTTGGAAGAGGGCCATCCAAGGACCATTCCACCAAAGTTTGGTTGCAATTGGCCCAGTGGTTTCTGAGAAGATTTAAATGTGTAAGTTTACGACGGACGGACGACGGATGCCAATTGATGGCAAAAGCTCACATGGCCTTTGACCAGGTGAGCTAAAAAGGGTGCACTCGACTCGCAAGTGATAAAGTTTACCAGTTGCTTGCCCATGGTCGGTGGTTCTTCTACTTCCTCCACCACTAAAACTGCTCGCCATGATATAGCTGAAATATTGTTGAAAGTGGCGTTAAAACACCAAAAATAAAAAAAATAAAATATATATATACATTGTATATAAAAAAAATCCACACACTGAAATGTTGTAAAGTAAATCCATGAAATCGTATGTAAGTCGAACAATGAATGGTTATCTGAAAAGAATCGTTTCCATGCTCTGAAAGGAGGCGTTCTATACTTGTTTTACAATAATCGCACTTTATGTACATGCAAACTTTGATATAAACCTATTATCTATTTCAATGGAACTGTTATTGTCTTACAATTGTTGTGTAATTGGTTTTGATAGACATGTTACTCGAGAAACATCACGTTTTTGAAATGTTCCTTCTTGGTGTTGCGTAGATATGTAACAAATATTTTTTGTGCGCTGAAAATAAAATCATCATCGCCCAGTGAGATCACGCAGGATCTGATTTCGATTTCTTGTATGTATAGTGTGTTCCGTCATCTATGTTTTCAGTCACTAAATATGGCAATTAAAAGATAAACTGACAAAACGTACTCGCCGTCTGTTGTGAAAATAAATAAAAAGTCGGAATGGAAGCGTTTCCTGATTCGGAAAGGAGGCAAGAACGCCGATTAATCGGAAAGGAGTCGTTATGAATATACACCGTGTCCATTGTTTGAAAAGATTACGCCCAAATGTTTGTGATTATCTACTTTTTGGAGTTCTGAATTATTCATTTTTAAGGGGGGGGGGGTCTTATTATTTTTCTAAGACAAATCAGTTTCAGTTTTTTGTGGGTTAAATTTTACGAGCCATTTTTCAGACCAGATATGCATTTTGTCTAAGTCGCCATTTAAAATTTCCGCAGTTTCTATAGGGTCATCTACAACAAAATATAAACTAGTATCATCTGCGAAAAGTTGTATTTGAGTGTCAATATATTGAACAATATCATTAATACAAATTATGAATAGAAGAGGTCAAGTATGGACCCTTGAGGAACCCCGGCGTTGATCGATAACCAGTCAGAATTTGAACCATTTAAAACCACTCTGATACCTCCCACTTAAATAATTTTCGAACCAATTTAATAAATTTTCTGAAATGCCATATTGTTTTAATTTGAAAAGTAATCCTTTCTGTCAAACGCCTTACTGATATCACAAAAACAACCCTTATTTCCTTCCCACTATCTACAGCTTTGCCAAATTCGTTAGAAATATTAACTAGTTGATTAACAGCTGAGTCGCCTTTTGTAAAGCCAGACTGGTTACGCGTCAGTATATCATTTTGTAATAAATGATTATATACATGTATATATACACATCGCTCCATACATTTAGAAATGATACTAAGTAAGGAAATAGGTCTATAGTTTTTCACTTCGTTAGGTTTATTATTTTTAAAAACAGGGGAGACATTTGCTCTTCCATTGGCTTGGGAAAATAGCCTGATGTAAAGACATGTTAAATAATTTGCATAGGGGATTTTTTAGTATAGAAGATGCTTCCTTTAATAATCTAGGATTTATTAAATCGGGGCCAGACGCTTTAGAGGGATTAATAATTTTTATAACATCTTCAACTTTTTCTTCATTGAGGACAATATATTCAAGATTTTCTATTATACTTTGTATTTCATTAGGGAGAGTTCCATTACAACCATCAATATTTGACTGTGCAGCAAAAAATATATTAAATTAATTTGCTTTTTCTATATCGATTGTCATCTTTTACTAGAGGGGGTATTCCATGATCACGTGATTTGATTCCGGCAAGTTGTTTTACAGTTTTCTACCAATTTGAACCAGACGAGTTTTCATTAATTATTTTTTTAATTAAATTATTTTTATGTTCTTCTTTCGTTTATCTTAAATATAGAATGCATTCAGTATGCCGTTCTTATCTCAATATTATGTAAATATGCTCCAGAACTAAATTATCCTAGATCACGTTATGAGTTCGGATCCCGATCATGGCAAGGTGTGTTCGATACAACATTATGTGATAAAGTTTGTAAGTGACTTTTGGCAGGTCTGTGGTTTTCTCCGAGTATTCCGGTTCCCTTCACCAATAAAACGGTATAATTGAACTATTGTTGAAAGTGACGTCAAACCACAGGCACTTGTTTCTATCAATGGGGTATCGACTATCAATGTATAATAAAAGAAGGTAGCCGACTCGGAAATATACCCCCTCCGCTTCAAACATATTCTATACCATGTTCTTCGCGATTTCGTACGCTTTCCGCGTGTCTAGCGCTTCTACATATATTATTCTTTCAAAATATGTCAACAAAGTTTATCTCCTTACGGTTCTCTCTCTAAAAATAGCAATCTTAGCGGTAAAAAGATCAACTTTTCAAAAGTACCCTCGTCTCAATAGACACAACTTCCGGTTTTTTATCATGGTGATAACACAAAAAAACCAGAGAAACACAAATGGACGTATAATCTTTCTCTGGTTTTTTCATTATCACTATGTTATTTTTGAAAATGTGAATTATTTAAAGTAGGAAAGTTCTTCCAAGTTTTGAGGGTAAATTATTATCAAGAATATTTTTATGTAAGTGAGACAAGCAAGAATATATTTTTTAGACTGGGTTTTATTATTTTCCAGAAAATTAATTCACTATTTTAAGAAAACCGGAAGTTGTGTCTATTGAGACGAGGGTACCTTGGAAAAAATGAAATTTTTACTGGTAAGATTACTATTTTTAGAGAGAGAACCGTAAGGAGATAAACTTTGTTGACATATTTTGAAAGAATAATATATGTAGAAGCGCTAGACACGCGGAAAGCGTACGAAATCGCGAAGAACATGGTATAAATTGTGTTTGAAGCGGAGGGGGTATATTTCCGAGTCGGCTACCTTCTTTTATTATACATTGATAGTCGACCCCCCATTGATAAAAACAAGTGCCTGTACGTCAAACACCAAAACCCTAATCCTACATTATCCCTTTTGCGTTACGGCAAATCGTGTGTTTAAGAAATAATTCATGGAAACCATGCAGAGTTTGCATCCAGTTTTAACATGGGTAACATGCAACGAAAATAATGCTACCCATGTTAAAACTGGATACAAACTATGGCCTCCATGAATTATTTCGATTCTAGCAGGAAAAACTTATTTATTAAGTGAAAATCAGTAATGGAAATGGATTTCATAACAAAATCCATTATCCTGCATGTTTACAGTTGTTTTTCTTTTATGCATAACTAGAATCTGATACAATTAAGTAACTGATATCTCCAATTTGATGGTATTTTGAATTTAGCCACCTAGACAAGTAAAATGCTCATAAAAGCATAAAATAAATCAGTAACCATTTGTGTTAACGTCATCAGCGTTCCTTGTAAACTACGTCACCGGAAGACGTTAAATTTTAAAAGTCAAAGTCGATATATGGTTGTTTTAAGTGGTTATTCCGGAAAAATATATAGGTAAAATACAATATGGGCATGTTTATGCTTGTATGCACCACGGTCCTGTATGAATACATGGATTCACTTGGGAATGATGTTTGTAATTTGTTCGTCAATACGTATGTGCGAATTGAAATATATCGTGAGTTTTATCATTGTATTATTTATATAGCCAATGAAGGATGTCATGTTAGAATTCTATATATACAATTCTGTATACATATTGTTTTGCTCACTGGACGTTAAACACAAATCAATCAATCAATCCTTTGTTTTTAAATACCGTTTATTTTCATTCTTCATTTATTTAAAGAAGATTTATAAGCAATAGTAGTATTGCACCAGTTTACGCTGCCTATGGTCAAATTAGAAAACGTCTTTACATATTAAGAATCACCACTACTAGCAAGCATTAATATAATTGTATTACAACAGACATCTCTGCTCTAAAATATATCTTGAATTTTATCCAAAATATTATGCTTTGCTCTGGTAAAGAACATCAGCAAAATGTTGATTATTTGTGGTCCGGTTCATAATCTCTCCGAGTACCACTAAAACTACGATAAAAGATCTCTCGGAATACCACTCAAAACATCTGTCAATGATCTCTCAGAGTACCACTAAAACATCGATAAAAGATCTCTCGGAATACCACTCAAAACATCTGTCAATGATCTCTCCGAGTACCACTAAAACATCGATAAAAGATTTCTCGGAATACCACTCAAAACATCTGTCAATGATCTCTCCGAGTACCACTAAAACATCGATAAAAGATCTCTCGGAATACCACTCAAATCATCTGTCAATGATCTCTCCGAGTACCACTCAAAAACATCTGTCTACATTCCATCCCAATGGTACTTAAAACATCTGTCTATATTCCATCTCTGTGTCACTCAAAACATGTCTATAGTCCATCCCAGTGTCATTCAAAACATCTTTCCATAATCCATCCTAGTGCCACTCAAAACATCTGTATATAATCCATCCCTGTGTTACTCAAAACATCTGTCTATATTCCATCCCTGTGTTACTTAAAACATCTGTCTATAATCCATCCCAGTGTCACTTAAAACATCTGTCTATAATCCATACCAGTGTCACTTAAAACATCTTTCTATAATCCATCACAGTGTCACTTAAAACATCTGTCTATAATCCTTCCCAGTGTTACTTAAAACATCTGTCTATAATCCTTCCCAGTGTTACTTAAAACATCTGTCTATAATCCATCCCAGTGTTACTTAAAACATCTGTCTATAATCCATCTCAATGTTACTTAAAACATCTGTCTATAATCCATCTCAATGTTACTTAAAACATCTGTCTATAATCCATCTCAATGTTACTTAAAACATCTGTCTATAATCCATCACAGTGTCACTTAAAACACCTCTCTATAATCCAACCCAGTGTTACTTAAAACATCTGTCTATAATCCATCCCTGTGTCACTCAAAATATCTATCTATAATCCATCCCAGTGTCACTTAAAACACGTCTCTATAATCCATCCCAGTATCACATAAAACATCTGTCTATAATCCATCCCAGTGTTACTTAAAACGTCTATCTATAATCAATCCCAGTGTCACTTAAAACACCTGTCTATAATATTTCTTGGCATCATTCATCTTGACAGAAATCATGGTTGTCTGCAGGACTAATCCACCGTATATCCTTTTGACTTCGAGCTCGAATGCTATAATCTAAACTCCCTGGTATTTTACTGATTTCAATAAAATATGTACACATCACTAATATATTTCTTTAAATAAAAAATAATATTATGAAATTTAGTCATTTTTAACAAAAGTCGGCAATATGCGATTCGGCAAAATGGACTTGGCAATTTGGGATGCTACCCTTAAAACACCTCTCTATAATCCATCCTAGTGTCACTCAAAACATCTATCTATAATCCTTCCCAGTGTCACTCAAAACATCTATCTATAATCCAACTCAGTGTTACTTAAAACGTCTGTCTATAATCCATTCCAGTGTTACCCAAAACATCTGTCTATAATCCATCCCTGTGTCACTCAAAATATCTGTCTATACTCCATCCTAGTGTCACTCAAAACATCTGTCTATAATCCATTCCAGTGTTACTGAAAACACCTGTCTATAATCCATCCCTGTGTTACTCAAAACGTCAGTCTATAATCCATCCCAGTGTCACTCAAAACATCTGTATATAATCCATCGCAGTGTCACTCAAAACATCTGTATATAATCCATCCCAGTGTCACTCAAAACATCTGTCTATAATCCATCCCCGTGTCACTCAAAACATCTGTATATAATCCATCCCAGTGTCACTCAAAACATCTGTATATAATCCATCCCAGTGTCACTCAAAACATCTGTATATAATCCATCTCAATGTTACTTAAAACGTCTGTCTATAATTCATCCCAGTGTTACTCAAAACATCTGTCTATATTATACTTTACGTTTTTATTTTCCCTATTTGTCTTTGTTAGCGCAGCCGGTCCATATAACGTTATATGGACCGGCAGTGGACTGTCTCGTTTTCGAGTCTTTATTTCGGGAGATAATTGAGCTTGTTTTTGGACGCGATGTATAATATAACAAATAGTTCACGTCACTTCGGGTCATATGGCAGTTTATGGACCGGTCTGTCACCCACAAAATACTATATGGACCTCAGCTTCGCTTCGATCCATATAATATTTTGTGGGTGACATCCCGGTCCATAAACTGCCATATGGCCCTCAGTGCCGTGAACTATTTGTTAAATAATCCATTCCAGTGTTACTTAAAACGTGTCTATAATCCATCCCATTGTCACTCAAAACATCTGTATATAATCCATCCCAGTGTCACTCAAAACATCTGTCTATATTCCATCCCTGTGTTACTCAAAACATCTGTCTATAATCCATCCCAGTGTCACTCAAAACATGTCTATATTCCATCCCTGTGTTACTCAAAACATTTGTCTATAATCCATCCCTGTGTCACTCAAAACATGTCTATATTCCATCCTTGTTTTACTCAAAACATCTGTCTATATTCCATCCCTGTGTTACTCAAAACATCTGTCTATAATCCATCCCTGTATCACTCAAAATATGTCTATAATCCATCCCTGTGTTACTTAAAACATCTGTCTTTAATCCATCCCTGTGTTACTTAAAACGTCTGTCTATATTCCATCCCTGTGTCACTCAAAATATCTGTCCATAATCCATTCCTGCCTCAGTCAAAAGATCTGTCTATAATCCATCACTGCATCAGTCAAAACATCTGTCTATAATCCATTCTAGTGTTACACAAAACATTTGTCTATAATCCATCTGTGTCATTCAAAACATATCTATAATCCATCCCAGTGTTACTCAAAACATCTGTCTATAATCCATCCCAGTGTTACTCAAAACATCTGTCTATAATCCATCCCAGTGTTACTCAAAACATATGTCTATAATCCATCCCAGTGTCACTCAAAACATCCGTCTATAATCTATCCCTGTATTACTCAAAACATCTGTCTATAATCCATCCCAGTGTCACTCAAAACATCGGTCTATAATCCATCCTAGCGTCACTCAAAACATGTCTATAATCCATCCCAGTGTCACTCAAAACATCTCTATAATCCATCCCAGTGTCACTCAAAACATGTACAGAATCATTTTCACCTACCCGGTAAACTTGTCCATGAATAGAGGTGTAATACTGTTCAACAGCTACCAATCAAACATGATGCGCTACTTTTGTCCAATCAAACAAACGTATCGCTACTGGTCTATGATGTGTTATATTGTATATAATATGTATATGATTTAAAAAATGGTACTAACATTATTTATCCTAAATAAGCTTTGCTGAATAGTAAATC
>MJUT01033995.1:686408-709594 GCA_002080005.1 Gigantidas platifrons
ACTCAAAACATCCGTCTATAATCTATCCCTGTGTTACTCAAAACATCTGTCTATAATCCATCCCAGTGTCACTCAAAACATCTGTCTATAATCCATCCCTGTATTACTCAAAACATATGTCTATAATCCATCCGTGTTACTCAAAACATCTGTCTATAATCCATCCCTGTGTCACTCAAAACATCGGTCTATAATCCATCTCTGTGTTACTCAAAACATCCGTCTATAATCTATCCCTGTGTTACTCAAAACATCTGTCTATAATCCATCCCAGTGTCACTCAAAACATCGGTCTATAATCCATCCTAGCGTCACTCAAAACATGTCTATAATCCATCCCAGTGTCACTCAAAACATCTCTATAATCCATCCCAGTGTCACTCAAAACATGTACAGAATCATTTTCACCTACCCGGTAAACTTGTCCATGAATAGAGGTGTAATACTGTTCAACAGCTACCAATCAAACATGATGCGCTACTTTTGTCCAATCAAACAAACGTATCGCTACTGGTCTATGATGTGTTATATTGTATATAATATGTATATGATTTAAAAAATGGTACTAACATTATTTATCCTAAATAAGCTTTGCTGAATAGTAAATCCCTTGCTATTTAGTGATTAACATCTAGGGATACTAGGTAAAAGCTTTATACCTAGTAAATTGTTTATAGCAAAGCTTAGTGCAATAAAAATAGTATTTGTGAAAAAAAAAACAAAAACCAACACGTTTATCCAATCAAACAAACTTATCACTACTGATCTATGATGTGCTAGGCTTATCATATTTTTTAGTATGAATGTTTATTTTCGTAAAACAAACATTCGACATGCACTATAAACTTACATCTTTAATGTAAAAATATTTTACCAGTGAAATATAGACATTCAAGGTAAAAATTGCTGGAATAGCTCTTACACTATTTGTACTCGTTCCATGCATTTTTTCACACTTTAGAATTAACATTGATACTTAATGGACAACTTTTTTTTTAATAAATGACCAAACATTTTGGAATTTAATGTCAGAATTCGTATATATATATCATATATTAACATACCCGGTACACACAAATGTTCATTTGAAAAATGGACTTTAAAAGATTTTTTTCTGGAGATGTATAGAAGCCAACACAGACTATATATACTGCCTCATTTTTGATAAGAACTATTTTCTTAGATTAAAAAAAAATGTTGGGGGGTATTGTTGGGTGTCAAATAATTAGTGCATGTATCATATTAATACATAAACTACCACGACATGTCTAGACCAATTACTATTACAAGACTCACATAATCTAATTTTTATGATAAATACTGCGTAAATATTGAAATTATTTATTTTCATTTGTGACGTACAAAAACTTAGATTATGTTAAAGACATTAAAAGTTGTCTACCTTTAAAAGAAAAATGAAAGAAATGAAACCTTTATTTAGAACTTATAATATTTAGGGAAAATATTAACGTTCTAGATTTTCTTCTGAATGATGAATCCTTCTGAATGATGAATCGTCAAAACCAATCTATTTAACTATATATAACAACAAACTGCCTTACAAACACGTATAACATATTACACATTACTGTGGTTTTTGTACAAGTCATTCAACCAACATGGGATAGGTTAATGATATTTTTACCCATTCATAAAATACATCAAATAGCATAGATGTGAACACACACGTTCTAGATTAAGACCGCCTCTAACATGTAGTTAGTTTTTTGTGTGTGTCTTTACGTTCTGGTTCCCCGTTGCGATTTCGGAAAAAACAATGTTTAGTTCGTCTTTACCTCCAGTTGTTTGTAGGAGGGGGGACATGTTTAACTACGCTATTTGTGTTTTGTTTACTTCTTGTGGTGTTGTTTTTCCTCGTCTTGTCTACCCTATATTGCCAGTTTCTCTGGATTGCCCTTTTTTGATTGCCCACAAGTCAGTAGATTTTCATGCCATTCCCATCGGTCTGCCTCTAACATGTAGTATGTCAGTAGATTATCATGCCATTCCTATCGGTCTGCCTCTAACATGTAGAATGCCAGTAGATTTTCATGCCATTCCCATCGGTCTGCCTCTAATATGTAGTATGTCAGTAGATTTTCATGCCATTCCCATCGTCCTACCTCTAACATGTAGTACGTCAGTAGATTTTCATGCCATTCCCATCGTCCTACCTCTAACATGTAGTACGTCAGTAGATTTCATGCCATTCCCATCTGCCTGCCTCTAACATGTAGTACGTCAGTAGATTTTCATGTCATTCCCATCTGCCTGCCTCTAACATGTAGTATGTCAGTAGACTTTCATGCCATTCCCATCTGCCTGCCTCTAACATGTAGTACGTCAGTAGATTTTCATGTCATTCCCATCGATATGCCTCTAACATGTAGTATGTCAGTAGATTTTCATGCCATTCCCATCGGTCTGTCTCTAACATGTAGTACGTCAGTAGATTTCATGCCATTCCCATCTGCCTGTCTCTAACATGTAGTACGTCAGTAGATTTTCATGCCATTCCCACCTGCCTGCCTCTAACATGTAGTACGTCAGTAGATGTTCATGCCATTTCCACCTGTCTGCCTCTAACATGTAGTACATCAGTAGATTTTCATGCCATTCCCATCTGCCTGCCTCTAACATGTAGTACGTCAGTAGATTTTCATGCCATTCCCATCGGTCCTGCGATCTATTTTGTACACAGTGACTGATAAAAATGGCACGGTATTCTACATTTTATAGCAATAAATCGCCACCACGGGTTAGAATGTACATCCTAATATACCCGGTACTCAAGAAACCACATAGCTTAGACATCAGCAGTTTATAATGTCAGTAGGAAACATACAAGTCCAATCCTCATTCAAACAATAATAAAGTTGGCGCTAAACACCATTCAATCAATCAATAAACATCCTGTCAGAGTTTGACCAATAATCACGACTTGGAATAGGTAAAATTATATTCCTAATAAAAAACAACTTACGGTCCGGAAATAAACAAATAATTGAAAATCTAAAGGCATCCGAAAGAACAACAATATGCTGATTACAATGCAGTTTCGTGAGCTTATATGCAGACTGAAATATTACCTTATCTCCTGCCCTGGGAATAACAGGAAGACTTATTAGATAACATTATAACTTATTGTATATACAACATGATCTATAACCCATGATACAGATAACTATAACTTTCCAATCAATAGTATATTGTTCAGCAAAAAAAATGTTCGAGGAAAAACACCAGGAAGTACTGAATGTTTGTCGTTTACATGGCGGTGCAACAGCTGTAAAAATTGATAAATTGTTGTCATGTCTAAATGTGATCATATGTCATCTCAATGGTTATCCTTTTTGACTGGACCGCATCCCAACATTATTAACAGACAAAGGACAAAAAACAAAAGAATCAGAAATTTCCATCATAGATTTGGTGCCGAACAGTATGTATTGAGCCGTATCAACCAATCACTGCAGGATGTTTTACGCAGCGACTGACGGATAGGGCACGAGACAAACTGAAATTGAAAACTCCATATCATATAAGTTTCTTTGATACTGTGATTGACGGACAGGACAACTGAAACTCTGGTGTATTTGTCACAACTAGCCAACATGCCACAAGACAAACTGAAACACTCTCCACCGGCTGAAACTCTGGTTCATTTGCCACTAGTCAACACGCTACTAGACAAACTGAACAAACTTTCCACAAACTGAAACTCTGGTTTATTTGCCACAACTAGCCAACATGCCACAAGACAAACTGAAAAACTTTCCACCGGCTGAAACTCTGGTTCATTTGCCACCACGCCACTAGACAACTGAACAAACTTTCCACACACTGAAACACTGGTTTATTGCCACGACTAGCCAACATGCCACAACATAAACTGAATAAATGTACCACCAATTTTCTTATCATCAGCATTGCCATTATTAAACAAGTATTTTGCTGTGATTTGATCTTTTATTTAGACTATTAAAAGACGTACTGTTTTTGAAACTACAAAAGATTTTGGACGCTTTGTTCTTTGACGCCACCACAGAAGTACTTTGCTTCGCTTTTTTCAATGAAACAAGTAAATAAAACTATTTTGATGTCCATATTTAAAGCTATGGTCTCAAACGTATATTAATCTATTGTGTTCCCCGCAACGACATCGAATTTCGGAGATATACTGCAGGCTGTATCGATCTTCCAATTGGTCGGACATTGGTGATTTGATTTGAGTTTTGGTGTTTAACGCCACTTTCAACAATATTTCAGCTATATCATGGCGACCAGTTTTAGTGGTGGAGGAAGCCGGAGTACCCGGAGAGAACCACCCGACCATGGGCAAGCAACTGGTAAACTTTATCACTTGCGGCTGCGAGTGGAGTGCACCCTTATTATTTTTATTTGAGGTTATGAAATTATAACATATACTTTGTAAGGCTTTTTTCATTTTCTGATGTGTACAAAGACTCTTATAAAACCGCCATTTGCATTCAATTTGAAACAAGAAGTCATGGGAAACAGAACTTTCTGGGGTGGGGTGTTTCAAGTGAAACAAGAGCTCGTGGTATTAGAAGCTGCGGAAACGTAGCTCATATGGGTCTTTTTTTTTAATAGCGGGATATTATTTAATCCAAACTTTTCCAACATTTCCCGGAAGGACATATATCCTTTGTTCACATGATCAAACATGTCTCAAATTCGTACATTTACGAATAAATCAAGAATACAACAGAAAGTTTAAAAATTGGGAAAAGACGGATGAAAAATCACAAGTAGGATGCGAATCTTTTAAAATAAATTATATAAGAATTTAGGATGGGTCGAATGTTGCTATTTCCCGAGGGTAAATTTTTAGAAGGGTGAATGATCTACTTAAATTTTAAAATGTTTTTCCCTTTCGATAGACCTGATTTATTTGGATGGCGTTGGTGTGTTAAACAACACATAAAACATAAAAAGGGGGGGGGGTAAATAATAAATACATGAAACAACACAACAAATTTTTGACCGGGGTTGGTTTTTCTATAAACATCCCCCTTTTTAAGAATAAAATGAACATTTCAATACCACATGGTCATTCTAGTCTGGAATGTCATATACAGTCGTAGCTGCCCATGCGGTCACCCCTATTAAGCAGTCACATGTATTAAAAGGTCACATTTTTTCTTGTCCTGTAATAGAGAATTTCATATGAATGAGACAAATTTTAAGAATTCACCTGTCTTATAAGGACATTTTGTCTTTGCTGCAAACGTGACATCTTAATATAGATTTGACTATGTATATGATAATACCACTCCCTTGTATATATGAAACACTTAATATGCTTTAGGTGTATAGTGTTTAAGGTCACTTCTAACAATATTTCAGTTATATCGTGGCGGCACACTTAATATGTGTGTGATACTATACTACATGTATATATAAAATCCGAAGTCTTCACTGTTATTTATAATTAAAACCCAGATATTCTCCTTGAAGCATGCATATCCATTACATGGCCTTAAAACTGATATATAATTAAATTTTAGTGTTGTAAATTTATACAAGGAAGTACTCGGGACTTGAGTATATATGTTTACATGTACTCGCTTCAACTTCTGCTAAACAAGACGTTTATAAATCCATAATTGTTTGTTTTAAAACTTAAACCGGAAACATTCTTGATAGAATTGTTTGATCATAGTTACAAAGGGTATTTTTGTTTTTAAATTGAAAGGACCATCCTTGTGAACATATTTTAAACAAAAGATAGGTTTTTAATAGTGACAAAATTCTTTGTTTATACAAATCTCTAGAAAATAAATAGCATAAAAGAACACAAGGATATCGAACTAAATATATCAGTTTATTTTGTAGGGTTGTCATCAGACACTACAGAACAAAGGCGCAAACAGACGGATGTCCATGCAGACTTATAAAGTAATAAACAAATTATAAACCATATTTTCCTACATTTAGAAAAAGAACATGCATTCATATATAAATACAGCATTTTGTGTTTTAAAAAACATATTTAAATTTTCTTTAATCAATTACAAAATATTTTGATGATGCTGGAAACATTTCATTATTCTATTTTTTCTGTATAAAACACTTAATATTTTTCTTTCTCTTTTGCTCTTTTCTTCATTTTCCAGTAATTATTAGTGATATTTTTTTTTCAACTAAAAACATTTTTGAACTGGAAATAATAAAAAAAATAAATGCAATGACAAAAATATAGTTTTATTTCAAAAGAAACTTACCCCTCTTTAAAGAGGACAATATTTTTCATCCCTACTTAAAGAAGACAATAATATAACTACAGTTATGTGCCATATATCTGTTCCCACTCAAATAATTTACTATATATTTCATATAAAACCACATTTTTTAAAATCAATATCCTGAAGTCATTTCCGGTCAGATTTTGATGAAATTTACACCAATAATCTCAGAATTGGTTGCTACTTTTTCTGATAATTTTGAAATAATTTTATGATTAATACTTTTGGAGAAATCATGATTTAAACACAAATATTAATTTTTAACGTCATTATTCCCTATATACCTATGTTATTTTTTAAAACAAAAACTTAAATGTGTCTTTAAATCGTGATTTCTCCAAAAGTATTAATCATAAAATTATTTCAAAATTATCAGAAAAAATAACAACATATTCTGAGATTATTGGTGTAAATATCATCAAAATCTGACCAGAAATGATTTCAGGATATTGATTTGAAAAAAATGTGGTTTTATATGAAATATATAGTAAATTATTTGAGTGGGAACAGATATATGGCACATAACTGTATATAAACTTACCTGCTCGTTACATCTACCAATATAAATGATATATACAAATACACCAGGTTGGCAATCCATTCATGCCGTGATCTTATCGACATACTAACACCCACGCTTTCACATTTATTTACAAACTATTTTTACTATCCATTTATTGAGTCGTTTTACTATATAGATATAATATATACAGTTGAATGTACAACGAACTATGTCTGAAATGTTTGAATGTGCAGCGGTGTTATATATACAAGCATATCGTCTAGCGCAAATATCAATATTCCGTGCGTCATTAAATTTTTACGTCTTCCGTCAATGGGTTTAACAATAGAATATATAGAATCTTTCAAATAATTTAAATGTTTCAGTCTAGGTTTTTGTATACAGATTTAAATATTAAATTATAGTCTAGTCAATTCTTATTCGTCATTTAACTTTTTTTTAACTACCTACGTACGTATCTATGTATATGTATATATGCAGAATACGAGTCAATTTTTTGTCAATGGAAAACTGCATGAATAGCATACCAGCTATACATACATACGTCTGGTTCTCCTCTAGTTTCTAGTAAAGATCCAAGTCTCTTGTCACACCAGTTGTATAAAGGAAACAATAATTGTCAATGGAACACTATAAATGAAATACCAGCTATATACATACATTCTAGTAAAGATCCACATCTCTTGTCGCACGGATTTGTACAAGGGAAAAAAAAATGAAAAAAAAAAAAAAACAGTTGGTATACCTAAAAAATATTTTTTTTTTAAATTTTCACACGACAGTACATGTATGAGAGATTTACAAGTATCCACATGGAAATAATCTACAATCTCTTATGAATATCATCCATTAAACTACATCAAACAAATACCTATCTCTTTATATAGATGCAATGACTTCCTAGGTGGTATAACTCTTAGTCACGTTTACCCAATAGTACTCCGCCGCTAGGGGTCACTATAAAATACTCGATTTTTGCTTATCCTCTGTATTTTTCACCCCTTTTAAAATAATACCGCATCTCTAATGGAACAAAGATATTAGGTTGTTTTAGTTAACATCTGTCAGTTCGTAACTTAACCAATCTCTGCACTAAGAAACATCATGTTTGAACACCATTAAAAATAGCCGCCATAAGCAATCCTTCGAAAACCGCAAGAAGAAATTTCTGAATGTCATATTCATCGGAAAAGAATTTATCACACTCGTTTTCTGACCACACAAAGACATATAGCAAACAGTCGTCACAAAAATGTTGTAATTTATCAGTGATTAGATAAATTAAAATTTTGAAAGTATAAATCTTGATGGAGCCATTAAATGTGCGTTTGAATCAGATGGTCGACTTTGCGGAAGTCCTTTGATGTGGTTAAATGTTCTGCCAACAATGTTACCAAGACAATCAACTGCATATGTGATTATGATTCAATTATTTTTATATTAATACGAAAAGGTTCACATCGATCACGTGTTGATTTGTTGTGTTTGCACATATCAAATGTAAGTGGATGGAAATTTAATCCATAATCCACCCAAGTAACCCAAAAACAACAAATGGGATTGTGAATCTTTTACCGGAGGAATAGGTCCCAGATATTTCAAAAACGTAAATGGTGCATATTTTCACACTTCAACTCGCATTTGAGAAACGAGCTTTGAAAAAAAAAAACATGACATAATGCCATACCCAGATTATGGATATTTATACCCCCCCCCCCCACCCTTTTCTATTGGAAAACTTTAAATATTGGTAATTGTGACCTTGGAGTTTTCAGTTTCTGTCCGAATGCAATTTCAGCCTAATATTTACTTGAAACTGATTTTACTCAAAAATAATAAAAAAAAAACTCTTTATTTGATCCCATTGCAATTGTATATCATTGGCAGGATAATAGAAAAGGAAGGAAATTAAATGGAAAAATATATATAATAAAAAGTGAATGAATTATAATTGAAAACCATACCATAAAATGGATGTCCAGGTCTATTTAAGAAGAAAATCAGTGGCAAAAATATTTTCCTACCCGTCTTTGAGTTCAATGATAATATACACCGAAACTTCCATAACTATGATGAATTGACAACATGTTTACATCCAATTTTGTGAATGGCATGATCAAAGCTTGATAACACATTTGTTAGTAGATACACTCTATAAAAGTTTGTGTAATACTATAGTAGTGTCACACTCCAAGATTACTATCGCGGGGGTGTAACTGATTCACTTTCTGAAAAGAAAATAATTACGAGTATTGACCATTGAAATATCTGACCTCCGCCACTTGTAATAAGTAGTCTATAGTCACGTGTAACTTGTCTGGACTAACTACTTTCGACTTGTTTATGAATGAAATTCAAGACTTACATTATAATCGGATAACTATAGTTGATAACCTACATGTTATTTTTTTTCCGACAAGTTTATTGACTTGCTAAATAAAGGGAGTGTTTATCTCTTCCTCGGGTCATATGACCTGTAGTTTAATTGGGATTTCCCCATACAATGTCGACGTTACAAAGAAAAAAGTATTTATATACAATGTATTTATTATTCTTTATCGTCACGTGCATCACGTGCGACAAGAATGCGCAATATATATATAACATATTTGTTGATAACATGTGCAACATATTTTCGTCAATTGGTTTGTCTGATGTCCCAGTTTTTTCATATAGGGTCAAACCAGTATTAAGAGGTCCCCTTTGGGACAAAGAAAAAGTGGCCTTTTAACACAGGTGACCCCTTAAAAGAGGTTCAATTCATATGAAATTTTGTATGACAGGACAAGAAAAAGGTGACCTTTTAATAAAGGTGACCTCATGGCCATTTGACTATATATATCGAGGGAAACCCCATTGATAATACAAGAATACAAATATTCTCAAAGTGCAAAAAAGTTTTTTTTCTACTAAATATAATTTATTTATGTTAATATCATAAAAAATAATAAAAATTGTCATTTTAATTTCTTTCTATTTATAGTTGAAGGTATAAAACGTATCACTATGTGTATAATTATTTGTGATATACTTTCAGTTCGTTTTAACATTTTTTGTTGGGTAAAAATTCTTTGTTCAATATCCAAGAACATTGACATGATTTGTAACAATGAAATAAAGTAGAAAAAAAATAAAAAATAAAAACAGACATACCATCTAAACTTATTAAATAAAGCCTACCTGAGTTAGTTGGTCTGGTATGATCCACCATGCTGCTTACAAAGTAACCTATTTTACACATGTAAACCGTGAAACACAGAAAACTCTTTTTAATATACAAAAATCCTTGTCATTACGCAATGCACATATTGATTTCTTTTATGACATTTTAATCAACATTTGATAGAAACATACTTAAGCCAGGTGGGACAAAAAATGAAGAAAGAAAGAAGAAAGAAATGCAATGCGTGGGAGTGTCAAAAACGTTTTATCTTTTTTCTAAACACAGGTGACGTAAACATGAAGGTGAAAAAATGTTTGGAATGACCAAGACTAATTATTAATAAGATTTTGATACACCTTAAAATAAAATAAAAAATCGTACCTCGCTTATTTATTTTTTTTTAAATTTTTTTAAGCTTTGCCAGCGGTGCAAGTGCAGAGAGATTTAAAGTTGAATCGAACAATGATCATAAATCTGCACTGTAGACGAGATGAAAGCTAATTAATGTTAATGATTGAAATGAGTCAAAATGCACTTGTGTTGACGGGTATCACAGCACCCAATGACTTTACTACTGATTCACAATGAACCTAACTAAATATTTATACATTTTTGTAAATATATTTATTTAATCAATATGTGGTGAATTATGAAAATGTAAATTTTTATAGGAGTGTAGTCGCACCGTAGACACACTGTTTAAACAGTTAAAACATGGAAAGGATAGGAATTGTTTTGTTTTGTTTTTTTGGTTTCGGAAATGAATTTGTACCGAGCACACGGTTCAAGATGGGACACTTCTTTCTCAGTCTCCCGGAAAGGATAGGGATTTTTTTGTTTTGGAAATGTATTTGTACCGAGCAGACAGTTCAAGAGAGGACAATTTCATCAATATTTTTTAATTCAAGAATGCATGAATGCAATTAAAGTTATAATGTGCATGTGAAGGGGTGCATCTTCAAAGAGTCTAAATATAGAAAAACATATTAACACTAAGGAGGACAGTCATACATAGTATTGGAAACATACTGACAGAAGGTGATTCCGTGCAATATCTCCTCATCTTGAGGCAATACAACAGCATCCTTTGTAAATATACAACTTGCAGATATGACAAACATGTAAGGCGATAGTATAGGGTGTTTAAACTCAATCATCACATACTTTAGGTGGTCTATAGCATTCAAATGGACTATATTTCGGTTTCAAAGAGGAAGTTTTTCTTCTTCACATTTTCTTTAATTCCAGCAGTTTACAACGTACGTCTTGAGACTTTTTTCCGCGACTCTGTCAAAATAATAACTAATTGGGTGCTTTGTGTTCAAAAACATAAATTTGTCAAAAAGGTTGACGCCCTATAAACCAATATTTTTTTTTTTTATAAAAATTGAATAATACAAATATACGAGTTTTTATCCGATTTTGACTCTACAAATTCTGAAATTGACAAAATAAAATGCATTCTGAATCCAACAAATTTTCGACAGATTAAAAGTCTTGGCTCCTTTTTGAAGAGTTCAGTGGAACTGAGGACAGGGGACCCTCAGAATAACAAACCAGATCATTGATTTGATATGTACATGTATTTCATTACTATGTTTATTTGTTTGTTATTTTATCACAAGCTTTATGTTTGCTTATATGACAATAAAATTATTAATATCCTTTGTAGGGTGTAATTAGTCATAAATTACATTGATACATATTGAACCATCACCGTGGTCATTGTATTACATTATTGTTGCATCTCCTTCTGATTGTTAGGACAGGTTACGGTTAAGTGGTAATGCATCTTCGCTAGCCAAGAGTTACCATCCGCTCCTCTCATCTCCCAACCCTTGGCTAGCGAAGATGGGGGGCAATGGTGTTTAAAGCTACTTTCAATACTATTTCAGTTATATCGTGGCGATGACTTTTATTGGTGGAGGAAACCGGAGTATCTGGAGAAAACCACCGACCTGCCACACTTTATCACATAATGTTGTACCGAGTACACCTTGCCCGAGAGGGATTTTCGAACTCGCAACGTCAGTGGTGATAGGCAATGATTGTATAAGTAGTTCTATTTATACAACTACCATAGGAACACGACCACGACGCCCCCTGTTGTCCTTATATTTTATTTATTTACTTAATTTATTTAATTTGATTGACATATGAAAATTGATCAATGAAAATTAAAATTATAAACATAGAAGGATATTTTAGTTATATGGTGGAAGTCAGTTTTGTTATAGGAGTAAATGTGAGAACTGCCCCCCCCCCTCTCCCTCGGGACCATCAAGTTATAGTCATATTACCTCGTATAACTCTTAAGGTTATATCGAGTACACCTAGTCATGGGTGGGAATCAAACTCGTGTCCATTAGTTGCGAATGGTACCGATTTGCATACACTACAGTAATGAAAAATAATAAAAACGTAGATATCAAATTTAGTGCGCACAACGTGCTTCTGGAATAACCTTCATCAGGTATGATCAAAGCTTAAAAAAGCCCATTAATTTTAATTCACATTTTATCCATTAAAGATTACATTGGAAACCATACACATACTTAACCTTAATATATATAAACAGAACACGTACCATAATATCAATGAAAGCAGTTTATAATATAGACAATAAAATATATTGATTAAACATTCGGTTCCAATCCTGACGATGAGCACCGGTCCTTCGACGACCCAAGACCATCACAACTTTGTTCCACCAATAAATGTTTGTTTTTGTTTAGAACTATATACAAATAAATTTAAGAATTTGATTTGGACCATTAAATTCAAATTTCCATTTCGAGGACTGTGGTCCAGATTGTAACAAGTAGCATATATATAACTGCACCTACCTTCACTCAATCCAAACAGTAGTACTACATCTAGTTGACATCTTCTATTCATATATATACTTATGGTATATACATACATATGTGTGTGCGTCCATCTTGTGTTGCTTCCATATAGAGAGGAACATGTTCGGTCCAGTGCAAGTTAATATATAATTTACATGATATATTTCAGTGCATACGTTTACACGTATAGCACCTTTTTATGGGTTTACTGTTATGTCAACAACTGTCAATCAGCAGACGACATATGCAAAAAACAACGGATCATCCCGGTTTACACCTGCAAAGGGCACTCGTCTCCTACTGAAGTTCATGTTAAATTGTGTTCAGCTTTCCCTGGGAAAGTGCCACGTTTGTGCTTATATGGACAGCTATGCTGACGCTGCTGAAATTATACATTAGAATAAACATACAACTGCACCAATCCAACGGACGCCATACCAAGCATCTGACAATTTTTGAGAGATGCCATCTCTCACAGTGTTTTCATTTGATGCCGGGAACCGGCGCATTTCACCGGCTATTGCTAAAAAATCCCAAGCTATGAATTTTTCAAGCATGGGTTTAATGTTAAAAAATAAACCCAGTTGTCTTTTCTATTTTAATTGTGTAAGTTTGTCATTTGCCGGCATGTACTCTCAGAGTGAACATGGGATTATATATAATTCGGGGATTGAAAACAAATCTTAGTGTTTGAGCTTGGTTACAATTTGACCTTAATTTCGTGTATGAAAAAGCGCTGCTGTGACAAAGAAACGTGTCGATGGCCATTTTTTTCTTTCGGCCTCAAATCATTTTCGTCCCATTTATAATATTTCAATTACTTCCGGTTTTTATCTAACGGTTTCGTTTACTTCAATGACCGAAGGCTGAAGAAGGGAAGAATTAATTATTTCTTTATGTTAAAACATTACGATTCACAGTAGGAATAATAAATAAAAAGCAAAAAGATGATAGTGATTAAAATAATTTTAATTAATTGATTGAAAGAGTGAAGGGAATATAACCCACTGTTATGTTTTCTATTAAAGTAAGCATGGTTTGATCTTGTAAAGTTCTATCGGTATGGAAAAAGAGGATACTACCATGTGTGTACTACCGAACACGATGAGCACTAGCCCAAGAGTAGACCAGTAAAACTTAGTTTAATTGTTCAGACCAATAAATATGTTCAGTTTTTATTTAGAACTACATTTGTATATAAAATAAATTGCAGGAATTTGATTCGGACAAGTAAATTCAAATGTTCATTTCGGGAACTGGGCCAGTAAGATGCCACATTTCTTTTAAAGTTCTGACTCGAATATCTCGAATGATATTGCAAATATTCGATGTCTCTAGTCATTTTCAAGAGTCCCCTGTCTGACATTATTTTGATTTTCTGTTTGAGGACATGTGATATGCATTAACATGAAAAAGTATCTAGTCTGTCAAACTATAGACTAAGTATATGCAGATGTCTATGACTATGAATATAAGGAACTGTCTATCCCCTTCTGAAGCACATGCTTGAGTTCTCCCTTAAAATATTTTATGGGGGTTTGGTCATTTGTGATTGTATATTTTCAAAATAAAAGTTTATTGAAATGTACGAGTCTTTGACAACTTTCATTCTTCATTTTGTATTGATACTGGTTTGTGGTTACATTAACAATCAGATTCTTGAATATTACTTACTTTGAAAGTTCTTTTCTGTTATTAAAAAAAGTTAAATGCATACTTTATTTCACAATCTTAAGAGTGAAATTACAGTAAGAATATAGAAAAGGCTAGCAAATTAACAAGTATATTCTTTAAATGTGCATTTAATATGTCATGATAATATAAGCTTTAAGATAAGAAATTCATAATGATGCTATTCTAATTATTCAAAAACTGCAAAGAATCTGAATGCTGATACAACTTCATACTATGTCAAGGAAATGAAGCAAACACCAATATGATCAAATCTTTATTTTCAATAGTACATATTCATAGGGGAAGTAGATAAATAAAAAATAGCTAAATAAAAAAATTCATATACAAAAAAGCATGGTATTAGTTTCTGACCATATTTCTTTTCTGAATGATCAAGTTTATTTCTATACTTCCTACCAAACTTGTACATTTATCTTTGACCTGAAAATTTGCAGAACCATGTGACATCTTTCTCAGAAATAACAATGGAAAATGACTGATGGTTGTTAATCTTGAGAAATCATTCTCAATGAAAAATTGTTCAATGGTCAAGAAGATGTTTTAAAGTTAGGATAAAAAAGTAAGCAAGTCAAAATTCACCAAATCAAAAATCGGCTGCAGAGGTGTTTACCCCAAATGAAGGCTATCAGTAGTATTGGCCAGTTTTATCAGTAGTTTTGGACCTCTGTCAGTAGTATCACCGTTGACACGAACTTTCTAGGGAGGTCCGAATTTTTTTTTTAATTGGATGCCATTTCCTGCATTCTGACAGTATCTGAGTCATGTTTTGAAGATACTAAAGAAAGCAATTTTATAGGATTTATTACCTTTGTTTCTGAAATGAATGACAGGGAAATTTGTTAAACTGAGTACTAGCTACATGTACATCAGTTTGATCATAGTAACTATTGTTTACAAAGTTTTTAATTTCACTCACAAAAGCTTATGACACAGACACCAATGATACCAGAACATCCCTGGATGGGTTAAAAAAAANTTGGGCAGCACTTCCCCTAGAAAATAAGGTTTTCATCCCCCCAAACCTTATAAATCCCGGACCAAAAAGAAGGGAATAAAGAAAGAAAACGAGAGGTGTGGGTCAGGTTCATTTATAAGATATGAAACCATACACCATCTATTGCCTACTATAGAAGTATAAAAATGACTACAAACCTTGAGCAATCTTTGAATCATGAAACATGATTTTGAAAGCCCCACAAATGATTTCATAGACATGTTCGTTTGCTTCATGGTGCTTAAGTTCTTATGACTCAACGTGTCTTTTACAATCATTTTTTTCCAACATGACTGCACGAAAAATCAGACTTGCACACGGTGCAGTGCACCATACATTCTCCACGCTTGGATGCTGTCAAACAAGGCCACACATCGTGATATGAGTCTTTATACTTCTGCAAAGTTTGTTTTCTTTTCTTTGGCGGCGTACGATTGACATCGTGATCTTCTTCCTCCAAATCCAGAACCTTTGCAGCTTTTGCTGCCGACATCTTTTCATTTCGGATTTTCAAGCGAGCACATTTTTCAAACGCTAAACAGACGATAAATTAGAAGAATTCCGAATGCATTCGAAGTCTTGATCGCTTTAACGTTTTATACGCTGATTCATATATACAAGTATTCAAGCGCTTCGTGGAAAATAAGTGTGGGAAATTATAATTTTGAAAGGCCACAGAAACCGTACTTTCGCGAACAAATCCGTAGTCCGTATTTTGCATCTCAAATCCGTGGTAAATACGGAAAATCCGTAGCATTAAACACCTCTGCGGCTGGGGTGCTTCCACCTGCACCCTTACCAGGGCTTTTCACTGAACCCACTGGGGGCTTTCTGACTTTCGGCCGAATTTTCTCTCCGTCTATAATTCTAAAATCTCCCCCTATCAAAATTTGTAGTGAAAATCAGATCATGGGTGGATCGGTAAATTAGTATGCATTTTTTTGGTCGTTATATATAAAAATATGACTTAATTTGAAATTCCTAGAGAACAACGTTTATGCTCACACTGTAAGTGTATAGATGACGAGAAACATTTTCTTTTACATTGCACGATAAATTCTGAATTGAGGTTTTCTTTTATAAACATTTTGAACAACGAAAATCAAATTTTTAATAACTTATCAGAATCAGAAAAACTTTCATATATTTTAAACCCATCAACACCACCTCAAGTAAATAAACTGGGTTCCTTTTAAAAAAAAAAAGTCATTAGAACCGAGGACAGGGGAATCCTAACATATTTACTTGAAAATGTCGATTTTATGTTCTCTTTGTTACATGTTTATTTGTATAATTGTCACAAACTGTATTGTTTAATGACAATAAAATTTTCAATTGAATTTGAAAAAAAACCAATAGTTTTGGTACAGGGCAGTTTTGGTGGATGAGTGGCCGGGATCGGTTTTTGGTTTTTATTGTAATTTTCAGCATTTTCCCAGCTTTATCGTGAACAGATTATTAGGAGAGAAAAAAAAACAGTTTAAACAGTTTAAAACCATCTCTTGGGTAGGTCACTAAAGCCTTAAAACTTATGTTGGATTTTGTGGTGGGTACCAAATGTTAGTGGTCTTGATGTTACTTGTCGTCAGATGTCAATGTCCTTTACTCGACCACACAGACCCTTGAAAACAAAGAATACTTTATGCCCAATGCACTACCACAATAGATACGCAATGCAGACATCTTAAATGCAGATTGACATATTACTTAACATAATTTGAAGGCTCCCACTTCCGGTTTCCGGTCAATTGAGGGGAAATAAACAACTTAAATTCACTTTCGTAAAATCTGTTGTTTTTGTCGTTTCAGAAAAACAAAAATGTACGTATTTCCTGTTTAAATAGTATAGACTATTTCCCTTTCATCAATAGTACAACACAAATGACGTACGTGTTATGGTGTTAAACGCCACTTTCAACAATATGTCAGTTATATCGTGGCGGTCAGTTTTATTGATGGAGGAAACCGGAGTACCCGGAGAAACCATACCCACGACCGACATTGTCTTTTACTAATTAAATAAATATTAATTTTGAGACACATTTGAGTATTTCTTATATCAATATATTAACGTGAGCATTTGGCATATTACCTATTAGACAAAATATTCGGTTATGGTGTTTAACGCCACTTTCAACAATACTTCAGTTAGATCGAGGAGGTCAGTTTTATTGGTGGAGGAAACCAGAGTACTTGGAGAAAACTACCAACCTGCCGCAAGTCACCGACAAACTTTATCACATAATGTTTTATCGAGTACACCTCGCCATGAACGGGGTTCGAACTCACACCTTTAGTGGTTATAGGTACTGATTACACTGTTAGTTGTAAATCCAACACCACACAATCACGACCACGACGGCCTCTTATACATATTAATATTGAGACAATTTTCAGTATTTCGTGTATCAATATATTAACTTGAGTCTTTGGAGAAATTGCTTTGCCTATTAGACAAATTACATATTTTCGATCTGTCAACTTTCATGTTGTTTACAGTACCTATTAAACTATCAATATGTATTGTAATTAGAATATAATGCGTAAATAACAGACATGATGCCATCGACTTTAAACATGTGAGAACATTATCCTGATATATGACCATCAATACCTTTTTTCTGCAGGGATTTTTCCTAAGAATTCATTAAGGAAGAACAAAGAATTTGGTAATGAAGAAAGATTTGAAGATATTAAAGGATAATTAGAAACCGTAAATCAAAAGAAATACAATACAATGGCCAAAAGAAAGAAGGATAAAAGGACATAGAGTAACACGAACCACACTAAAAACCGGGGCCGGGGTGAACTCGTCTCCGCCTCCGGAAGGATAAGCAGTTCCTGCTCCATACGTTGCACACATCTGTTGTTCGCTGATAAGAGACCATTGCATTTTCAGAACAGTGGATCATCACCTTACGATACACACCGAGGACGCACGTTGTACGTGTTGTCAATAGATGTCTGTGGAAAGTTCTTATATTTCTGTGTGGACTTTGTGATCATAGGCGTTACCAAGAGGGTGCATTTAAATTGAAATACAAAATGTAGTATCATATTGCCAATCAACCAAACTAGCCCATATTCTGCTTTGATATAAAAATTCATACCATGTATCAGAATCTGAATAATCAGATTTACATGAATACAGACCAACAAATGGTGCTTTTCATTATATACTTTTGTATTGAAAACAGTTATATTATGAAATTTAAATTGATGAGAACAAATAATCTTCTAGGAATACATAATACATGTACATTTTATAAGCGATATTCATACTACGGTTTTTCCGAGTAAAATGTAATAAATGATTTGTAACATGAAGCCATGCAATATCACATCTAGGTCGTTGGTTATTGCACGACTCTCTGATAGTAATAAAGCTACAGCCCAGATTTACCGTGTGCAATATCCACTGGGGTAAAGCTGATGACCGTAAGTGCAATTACGGTCATCCCAAGATGGTGGACGTGGAATCGGGTAAAAATCTTTTTTGTCGATTAAATTCTTTCGGTAATGTATTTTAAATGACACATGCATTGGTAAGATAGTAATCTATGTAACTTATCACAAGGAAATCACAAATTACGACTGAAAAATGTATATGAAAGAGAAAATCCGATTTTGAAAAATCACTAAGATGACCGTAACTGAAAACTGAGATGACCGTAATTGCAGTTTTCAGTTACGGTCATCTTAACGATTTTTTAAAATCGGATTTTCTCTTTCATATACATTTTTCAGTCGTAATTTGTGATTTCCCGGTGAAAAGTTCATAGATTACTATCGTACTAATGCATGTGTCATTTAAAATACATTATAGAAACAATTTAATCGACAAAAAGATTCTTACACAATTTCATGTCCGCCATCTTGGGATGACCGAAATTTACAGTTATGGTCATCAGCTTTACCCCAGTGAATATCTGGTATCTGCGTGTATTATTTCATAGTTGTTAGCTGTTTCTTACATTCTGACTGGTATATAAACCATAAAAAGATCAAAGGAAAAGAATGCATTCATGTAGTTGTCAAAGATCATTGGTCAGAGCAAAAATTCTGCCTCGAGTGCTACTTTAAAATGTTCATTTCTTAAAAACTATTTATATCTTCTAGTTTCGATTTCACTATCTCTAATCTATATAGCCATTTCGTCCAGATTACTTTTTATCAATAACACGAACCACGGCCATTCAACTGTTCTGTAAATGTATATTGTTCCCGCATATTATATACGTGTGTGAAAAAAGAAAGGTTTGTATTTATACATAGGTTCAAAAGGTCATTGGTTGATTAAATAGTCAAAATATATTTGTAATTGAAGCACACCTTGTGGTGGTATGTATTTCATCCCGTTTTTCTAATATGATCGGACTTCTTCTACATGTAGCTCCATGTTTTTCATGAAAATTTTATTTTTGAAAAATTTGAGCTTTTTCAACAACATTTTATTACTTTTTAATATAATGAAATGCATAAATTCTCTACGTGTTTTCCAAATCTCCATTCTAAATTAAATTAGATTCCCTTACGAGCAACGACAAACAAAAAGGGGAGCAAGGTATATTTCAATTTGAATGCAAATTTTCTCAGTGTAATGTCTTGGTGAGTTTGAATATCTCAAATATTTCTTTGTGGTTTGAAATTCTTGTATGCATAAATACATTTGTACATGCACTTTTATTTTGTCTAAATTCAGATAATGACCACCATTTAAATAGAAAATTCAGACTCTCGTGGCACGGAAATACTCCCCCTCCCTTTTTTTTTTTTTTTTTTTTTTTTTTTTTTTATTTAACTTTCTGGTAATACATAATTATTTTAAATACCATTTCTTTATTATTTCAACTTACATGTGTCGAAGAGAATATAGGGCCGACACAAGCAAGTTGCTGTTAACATAATATTGTATGAAAATGGACACGAACAAGTTAAATAAAGGAAGAAGAGATTAAATAATAAAGCAATTTTATTGAAAATTAATATGCAAATTGAAAGCTAAAAAACTGTGTGTGTGTTTGTGTGGAAAAAAGGGGGGAGGGAGGTTATTCCGTGTCACGAGCGCCTACAAGAAAACTTAGCAGTAGTTATAAAGATTTGAAGACAGAAAACAAGTACTAAAAGACAAATAACATTTCATTCTTGACTAGAAAAATGTGTATCTGAAATGCACCATTATGTGAACTCATTAAAATATAATTCCCTTTTTATGAAGAAAAAATGCTATGCTGTGCTATGTTTCTATGTTGTAAATCACAAATGAATATTAATTTAGAAGACAATAAAATTATTATAATAAATTAATCAAAGCACTGACGCCCCTAATTTTAAGAGCTCACTTTTCAGCTCAATTGAGACAACTATGAAATAACTATTACGTCAGAATTATTAGAAATGGGATGAAATTTATTGGCCTACCTGTCAAAATAGTAATCTAATCTTAATATAATATGCAGAAATGCATTGTTTTCTATGTCCGGGTCAAAGTCTTTAATTTACTTGTAAAAAAGATCAACAAGTTCCGTCTCGAGACAGGTACACGTGGACTCTGTATGCCTAAAAATGTTGTACAAGTTTATTTCGCAATAGATATTAATACTTTGTAATGTGTTATATCGTGAAAAAGAACATTATACCATTACACAGATAATGTACCCATCCTGAATTCAATTATTGAGTTATTCATGTAATTACTAGTTCGATTTTAATATTTATATTATATAAACAAAATCTTATCTTTTACTTGTCCTTCATTACCATGACAGAATACCCCCCCTCTTATTTATTTTACATTAATTTTTCTCGAAAACCTTTCAGAAAGAAATAGTAAGTTCATTTTATTACGACACTGATCGAGGGCTTTATTCGGAATATCATCAAGTGAAACAGAGCCGTACTAATGGAGTTAATTAATATCTCGTAAGACACCGTTCCCAGCATTCTAATCTCGTGACACAGAACGACATACAAAACATGTACATACCGTTCCCCAAATTCTTATATTTCGTACCTAAGACCGAATGAAATCCACACACCGTTCCCAAAATTCTAATATTTCGGACCTAGGACAGAACGACATTACATACCGTTCCCCAAATTCCAATATTTCGTTTAAGACAGAATGAAATCCATATTACCGTTCCCAACATTCATTTATTTGTCTTTCATCAATAGATTATAATATTTCCTGTAATTTCATCAGAAAAATTATCTTTTAACGATCAACGATCATGTGAAACTTTACAAGCTAATCTATTGTTGTATAATTGTCCACCAGACTGGAAAATTGTCTGAATATTCCTTAATTGTTAAATAACTGGGTAAATACAGCGGAAATAAACTGCAATTCAATGTACATGGGCCATGGGGAAATAATAATAAATAATGAAATTGACGTCTTTAAAAATATTGAAAACTTAATTGTTAAGTAATATCATTTAAATCATATTATAAGCTTCAAACTTACCGCTTCTTTTCGATCACGTTTGTCTGATCACCACACGTGCTTAGAGCTGTCTGATTTCTGAATGAAATAAATTCCGGATATGGTCTACTGGTGAATAGACATGCGTACATGCAGCACCTGACGACCCGACGTCAGATCATTCATTGTCCGGTCTGTTCTTGCATCATAGCATGTTAATTGTTGAAAATTAATTAGCGAAAAACGAACCTGTCTTGAAAATGGAATCCAGTATGGGTAAAAGGTACGTTGTACTTTGTAGCGATAACGTGAATGACAAATAGAAAACAGACAAAGAGGTTATTATATTACAGAACCTGAATTTTACTTGAATTATGATAACTTTACGATCAGAAGATTATTTGCCAAAATGTGCATCAGTGACCACAATTTAGAAATAAGAAAAGGGTCGATATTTTAAAATTCCGAGAGAGGAAAGGTTATGTAAAATTTGCAAAGAGGTAGACGATGAAACCCATTTTCTTATATATTGTAAATTAAACCAACAACTTAGAGAAAATTTGTTTTCGAAAATAAAGGATCTTTCATTGTTACCAGAAAACAATAAAATTTCTTATTTACTCAATCCTAAAATAATAGAACATGTTAGCATTATTGGCTTTTTTTTATAAAACGGTCATTATAACTGAGGGCAGAAGTCTCCTAATATGACATGCTACTTTTAATTCAGATATTGTCATTGTAATGTATCACGTTTATTTGTTATTTGTTTTGTTTTGAATATGTCACAAACATGTCATGTTTAAAGGCAATAAAGAATTTGTATATTTTTGATATGTCGAATTTTATAAAAATTAAGTTTCTTGCGGTTTGTGTAAAATATAATATTAGTACAAATTAATCTTAGTGTAAACAAAGAAAGGTGTACACCCATTCGTAACACATATATATGGTGTATCACTCTCATGTTAAATCGTGTAAATCAAAATGGAAGTTGTTACTCTGGACAACAGAATGACCTAGAATTGGGGAAAAACTATACTCGCCAATCAAGGTTTGCAAACAAAAACGGTCACTGACCGACATACCAGAGTCGATAAATCGAACAACGACTCGTGAATAACCTCACAGTGAATCAAAATGCCTTTGTTAGACAGATTGCTTTATATTGTCTTGTTATTTTTAAACGTTGTAATAATTTTATTTTTTAATATCACCTTTAACAAAAAAAAAAAGAAAAAGCAAAAAAAAAAAAAAAAAAAAAAA
>MJUT01033995.1:709612-723952 GCA_002080005.1 Gigantidas platifrons
GGGGGGGATGTCATCATTTATGGACGTGATATACGACGATCGATGTAAAGTGACCATGTCACCTTCACAGTAGACAGGATTTTAATGGGGTCATAAATTATTATTAAACGTAGTGATTTTAAATGGGTTTTAAAATCATTGATCGTCGTCTGTCTCTATCATTTCTTTAGGCAGGTATAGTTCGAGGTGTGTCAGGGTTGGTTCATGTTATTGTGGTTTAAAGGTATACCAGAGGTGGTTCTTATTCTTGTTGTTTTGAGGAATACCAGAGGTGGTTCTTATTCTTGTGGTTTTGAGGTGTGTCAGAGTTGGTTCATATTCCTGTGGTCGGTTATATTGTAGACCATTTCCGTGTTGAAAATTTTAAAATTTCCATCTCTACAAAAGATCTCCAATTACAGGTATTGTACTTGATACCATACAACAAAACCACTGACGCCAATTTAGACTAAATTATTTAAACTAGAATTCTAATTATGAAACATAATTTTGAAATACATGCCTAATGGTTCGCTTTCTCACCTACTATTCCAATCGAATGGGAAAGAGTCTGGAGAATTACCACATGCATTTCTGAGGGTCAATTCAACATTCTGATTGTCAATTCAACAGACACAATTTGTCACATTAATGTCTCCCATTTTTGGTGACATTGATTATACTAATTAAGGTGTTTTAAATATCTGTATTAACCTAGTATTGAACCAAATTATGGCTTGATTCTCATAAATCTAAGTTAACTTGCATTTTTGCCACACCGCTATCATATAATCAAACATTTTTTAAATCACCGTTATCATATGAAACAGTTTGCTGCCATTGTTATTACATGATCAAACATTTTGCTGACACTTTGTTTGAGCACGAACACAAACGTCTGTTTATACTCAAGAATTGTACTTAATTATCTTGATCGTGGTCCCATTTCAGTCAGTTTGGTCTCCAAAATAATAAATTGCTCATTTTGACGTCCATCCCAGCCAAGTTTGGTTTAATTTGATTCTGTGGTTTTAGAGGGGATTTTTTGGATTTGGATTTAACGACGGACATCGACGAACGTCAAGTGATCGATGGCAACTTAGATTACATAACCCTTAGGTACAGATGAGCTAACAAAATATAACATTGAACCAGTGTGAATGCTTACCGCAACATCGATTATCGTGTGAGACCCCTAGTCAAACTAAATCAATGATTATGAAAATGTATTTGCCGCTTCTTCGCTAAGCACATTTCGTTCAAGGGAAAGAGAGTAAAATTCGTGTTAGATTAGAGACTGGTTGGGATGGAAATGACTTCATGTCAACTCTTGTTTCAGGGAGTTAGTTAGCACTATAAGAATTCAACAAATATGATATCGCCATAATTTCAGCAAAATGTAACTTGTTCTTATCATGATATTGCTGAAAAACTGCTGACTAAGGATAAACAATATTCGCTCTCTCAAACAAAATAGAAGATTGATATCAATGTTACATGTTTGAAGGGGACATCGTGATCGAATGGTAGTTGGATTTACAACTAGTCTAACTGTGCAATCAGTGCATATCATCAATAAAGTTGCGAGTTCGAATCCAGCTCATGGGGAGATGTACTCGATACAACATTATGTGATAAAGTTTGTCAGTGGCTTGTGACAAGTCGATGGTTTTCTCCTTGTACTGCGTTTTTCTCCACCAATAAAACTGACCATCACTATATAACTGAAATATTGTTGAAAGTGGCGTCAAACACCATAACCCTAACCCTATCATGTTTGAGAGTCACAATCTTTTTTATTGTATCAATTTAGTTCTACGTTTGTTTCATTTCTACTTATTTAGTTAAAGGCATACAGGCTTTCAGAACTGAATTTTTGTTTTATTAAAAGTTGCCAATATTCGATGTTTTATACTAATTGCAGTTGAAAGTTTTCATAATATCATACGTAAATAGCCTAGAACGGAGGAAATAGGTCGCTGTTTGATTTTCTTGTTTCCAGTAAAATTTCAATGTTGACACGCGCAATATTCATACGACCTGACAGTGAACTCATTCGGGAATGCGTTTGCGCATGTGCGAAATTGTTTGTTGATGAAAAAAAATATGCTCAAATCGAATCGTGCAAGAACAAAAACATTGACGGATTCTACACAAAAAGGAGGATTTAGCAAGCTTTGTGTAAAAAAAAAAGAAAAATATGTTATACCGACCTACTCCATATTTCAACACGTATACGATGAAGCATAATTTAGTATCCTTTTTCGGCTGAATCGTATTTTGACAGTAGAATTGCATCGTAGTTTTTTTTTTTATATATTCGGGGTTTTTTTTTCAGGAGAAAACACTTGTGATATCTCTTTTAAATTAGAGACTTAAATAATGAACTTCATGTCTGTTTTTTTTCTAAAAAAATATAATCAAGACAACTCAAGTGTTGTCAATAATATGCAATACAATTTGTTCACAATTTTTGCTTTATCGGGCCCCTTTGCAGAGTTCGGGTTTGTTTTTATTGATTTCATCACGTATTGCCGATTTTAAGTGTCAATTCTTACTAAATACCATTATATAATATTAACTGATTACCCCGAGATCCAATTTCATAGATATATTTCTTAAATTATATTAATTCTAACGAATTTACATGCAACATGCTTCCTGGTTATTTATAGCAGTTATCAGTATTCGCCAAACTTCGGAAAAGCAGCCGACTTATAATTAGGTCGTGTTAATGGCGATTTTACCAACAGACATTCAAATTCTTTTAACTAATTACGACATTATAACATATTTTTAAAACCTAGCTTTTTGTTCAGAATATTTTATTAGTATAAAACATCGAATATTGGCAACGTTTAATATAAACAAAAAAAATCAATTCTGACAGCCAATTAAGTCTCGACAAGAAATTTCTAGTACACCTCAACATAGTAAGAGTTGTTTCTCTTTAGCCACTAGTACTGTACTATGTGGAAATAAAACGACGGTTTATTTTGTACGATTCACGATTCGTACATGTGGAAACTAAATAGACAAAATGAGATTAGAGAAAAATGTTTTTTTCAATGAATTCAAATGAATATATAACATAAAATCCAATTCAGCGTTTTTGGTTTATTATAAAGCCAATCGCCATTGTCATCTCATTAAAAAATAATATGTAATATGTACATTATACAGTCAAAGCTGTTTAAATAGTGACCACCTCTATTAAGCATCAACTTGTATCATGTCACCTTAATTTTAATTCCCATTCACAGTGGATTTAATATTAATTAAACATGTATTTAGTGACATCTGTCTTGTGTGACCTTATTTCAATGTTCCCTTGGAAGTTCAAATAAGACAGTTTGACTGTATATTGATAAAAAGAAATAGTGTTAAATGAACAAAAGAACAGTTAATTTGGACAATTAACCGGATTTTACTAATTTAACTCCTGATACTTATTTCTGTTTTACAATAAATATGTGTTTTAAGTATGTTTTAACAATAACATGTGTAAATTTCTTAATTGAATGTTTACACATAACTAAAAATAGTTCTGATAAAAGTAAAAGATCAGTGACCTGACCCCCCAAACACCACATTTAATACGATTGGCAATCGGTGATATCATTTTTATCTTCCGTAAACTAAGATACAGTTAAACAAATACAAACCGAAATCTCTCTTGGGACCAAATAATTTGTTCGGAGGAGGAAGGTGTTCAAAGGAGACAGGTTAATTGTTTAAAGGGTTCAGATAATGGTACTAAATTTGATGTTCAGTGGATGTACGAATCCGGTTTATTCAAGAGACATTATGGATGTGTTTCACTATATAATATGTTTCGTCCACATCAAAAGCTATACAAGGTCTTTTTTATATTAAACTACGATCATCTCATTACCAATGTCTTCTACTAATATAGTATCTTCGTTGATCAGGATACAGCTGATACAACAGGACACGTTAAATTTTATAGGTTTGTGTAAACATGTCATGATGTTGACAAGAATATTCAACATTAAATATGGCTTTGTAGTGTTGTTAATATCTCGGAAGTACATGGTGCCAATAATAGAGGTTAAGAATTGATTCATTAAAGTTAAAATGAAGACTATGAGAGTCATATGACACCTTATTATAGAACAATGCATACTACAGATACATAGCTACACCGGACGCAGCATGATACGACCGCTGCAAGTCGACAAAGGCTTCACCCATGAACTATGTTTTACTGCAATCACAATTACAATCAATTCAAAGAAAACCCGAATCGAAATTAGATGAAAGTCCTGAACTGTGCTAAAATAATCTTATTTCCGGAATATGCATCGTACCGCTTTTTCGTTAACTTGAACCATACGATCTAATTATTTGTTTTTCTCTCAATAATTAATTGACATCTATTGCTAACAAGGTCGACACTTAATTTACATTAAGAAGCTCTCTATTCCACCATTAAACAGCTACTATGTATGTTGCTCAAAACATAAAAGCTTTGTAAGCTCGTTACTGATATGACCTTTGTCAGAACCCTCAATAAATGATGCTGTTAAGCAGCCTTCTCATTTAAAGCATGCGCGGCTAAATTGCATTCTATTTTGTTTGCTGAGCAGTCTACTTTTTGTCATTTGCTTACCCGTAACCCTTACTGGGTTAGTACCCAGAGACCCCCTGTCTTCTGCCTTTTTAAATTGGCCTTCTACTTTAAAATGTAGTGAGAGGGCTGCTGTTAAGATGCTGGTGAATTACTGGAGAAAAACTAAATGTAATTTCAACTGAAAATTATGATCATGTGCCATCGATTGATGGTCCCTTCTGTGCAAACATACTGGACGTATTGTGTTTCATTATTCAAAACTTGACTTGTATTTTGGTATAAAATCGTTATTCCATTCATTATTTGTATTTATTATTTCACTGTAAAGTAGGGCAAACAGATAACAGCTTTTACGAATAGTTAACTTAATATATCATTCATATATAATATAGACAGTCCCACACCTATAGTTAGCGATTATATAGGTTAGAAATTAATAGTACGGGATATGGCGTAAGGGACCGTTTCATTCTCATTATGAAGTGGGATAATTATTGTCAGTGATGTTTCTTATCTTTTTAATTTGTATCCAAGTATCTGATGAATGGTCTCATTTTGTATGACATTTAATACTAACTTAAAGTGTATAAAAAGTCAGCAAAATGTCGAGAACTTGGGTTTGGTTGGTTTGGTTTATTGTGTTTAACGCCAATTTCAACAATAATTCAGTTATATCATGGCGGTCAGCTTTATTGGTAGAGGAAATCGGAGTACCCGGAGAAAACCACCGACATGTCGCAAGTCACTGACAAACTTTATCACATAATGTTGTATCGAGTACACCTCGCCATGAACGGGGTTCGAACTCACAACTATAGTGATTATAGGAACTGATTGCACAGATAGTTATAAATCCAACTACCATACGATCACGACCACAACGGCCCGTGTTGTTTCTTATCCAAGTATCTGATGAATGGTCTCATTTTCAATGACATTTAATACTAATTTAAAGTATATAAAATGCCAACAAAATGTCGAGAACATAAGTACACGCGGACAGGTAAAACACACACATTTTGCAAACTACGAAAACAATTATATCATATCCTTCAGCTTTTATTTTCAATTTATTTATACGTAGATATGATATATCGATACAAATTATGTTTTTCTGTGTCAATCCGTCGTTCTAAAAAACTGTCCAGTTCAACTTTTTACATCTTATAATACAAGTCGGATGGGACAGTTTTTAAAACGGAAGAGACATTTTACCAGAATAACGCAGTTCACTGAAAATACAGGCGAAGGATACATGTACGCTACAAATTTTCGTAGTTTACAACTAGAGGCTCAGTGGTCTGAGCCTGTGTCGCTCACCTTTCATTCTGTTTAGATGAAATTTTATACAGAACCTTCCATAGGTGCTTCGCACCAAATTTCTGTTCATTTGGCTACTCAGTTTTAGAGGAGAAGATTTAGTTTTAGAAATCGACCAATCAAAAACAAGAATTGCCTATGGCAGCTATGTTTGTTTACGGATCGGGACGAAATGAGCAATCATTATAAAGGACCTTTCATAGATGCTTCCTGTCAAGTTTCTGTTCATTTGGCCAAGCGGTTTCAGAGGAGATGTTTTAGAAATCGACCAATCAGAAACAAGAATTGCCTGTGGCGGCCATGTTTATTAACGAATCGGAACTAAATGAGCAATCTTTATAGAGGACCTTATATACATGCTGCCGACCAAGATTTGGTTCATTTGGCCAAGCGGTTCAGAGGTGAATATTATTGTAGAAATCGATCAATCATAAACAACAATTGCCTGTGACGGCCATGTTTGTTAACGATTCGGAACTAAATTGGCAATCTGCATACATGACCTTCAAAGGATACTTTCTGACAAGTTTCAGTTCATTTGGCCAAGCGGCTTCAGAGGAGAATATTTTTTTTAGAAATCGACCAATCAGAAACAACAATTACCTGTGGCGGCCATGTTAATTTACGGATCGGGACGAAATGAGCTATCTCTATAGAGAACCTTCCATAGATGCTAACTATCAAGTTTCGGTTTATTTGGCCAAGCTGTTTCAGATTAGAAGATTGAAATGTGAAAAGTTAACCGACGACGGACGAAGGACGCCAAGTGATGGCAAAAGCTCACTTTGCCTTTGACAAGGTGAGCTAAAAAAAAGGAGTGTGCATACTGTCCCGGTGACATGTGCTGAGAGACAAAGGACAGAGTAATAAATCCATTTATTTAACAGATGGCGCAATGACCCTACAATTTTCATAAACTCGATTTATTTGCGGTCGTGTAAAAGTACAGACAAAACAAACGTCTCCAATACTTCATAAAGGACGACATACCACATATGGGATACATTTAAAATATATATAGATAGATAATTGCTTTTGGTGTCAAATTGCAAATAATTGTTAACAAATGTTTCCCCATTCATTTATTACATATTACTGGTTGTTGATATACAATACAAAACTTCCTTGATAATTATTTTTTAATGTATACAACTAGGATTGTTTTTTTTTTCACACGGCATTTGATTTGCCAACTTTATTTTAAAACTAAAAATAATTCTGAGTACATTGTTGTATGTCATCAACCCCTTGGGGGTCAAATTGTGCTTAATAAAGCTATGGTGCACTATGAGTCGTTTACATTTACCATTAACAAAGAATGGGTGGTCGAACTTTTTATAGAATACTTAATTGGCACCTGATAAACGTTTTAAACATGTAATTTGTTGTTGTTGTTTTCCACATCTAATAGTAGAACTAGTTCACTTAAAAATACAGTCAAACCTGCCCATGCGGTCACCTCTATTAAGCAGTCACCTGTATTAAAAGGTCACATATTTCTTGTCCTGTCATAGAACATTTCATATGATTTGAACTTCTTTTAAGGGTTCACCTGTCTTATAAGGCCACTTTTTCTTTCTCCTCAATGCGACCTCTTAATACAAGTTTGACTGTAGTAAGACGTAGAACTTAACTTAAATTGTATTCCGTTCATAATTGATGTTCTGGTCAGGAAGAAAAGTAAACTCAATGGCTGAGTTCCGCAATATCTCATTCCGACATATTTCCGTATTTGTTTCGGACGTTAGTATTTGTGTTACAAGATAAAGTGAAATTAGTTTTAATTTGCATATACAGTGAAACCTGTCTAAACTGAATCCTGAATAAAACAAAATCCTGTATAAACCGAACTAAAAAATAAGTTCCTACGTAGGAAACTTTTGTTAAAATAAGATGTTAAAGTCGAACACGCCGTCTATTACGAACAAACAAGGAGACTCGGATTAGACGAGTTTTAATGTACTTCAATTGTGTAATAATTACATTACTTCCGTTTTTCATTGAAATGTTACAATATGATTGGTTATGAAGTGGTCACATGATTATAAAAGAGATGTTTCATATCCCAATGAAACTCAAACCCGAACTTGCACGTGCCTCCATGACGACGTCAGATGTAAACAATCAATGGCGTAGTAATTTCCAACAGCAAATAATCTAACACAAATAAATTTCACAACGAAAAATTCAACTATATCAAATTTTGGTGTGATATAAATATAAATATAAGAATTGAATGCATTCTTTTGAAGTTTCATTGGGGTATAAAAGCGTTGATCGAACTACATTTTCAACATGAAGCGCTAAAATGTACTTCGGTCAACGCTTTCATACCCCAATGAAACTTCAAAAGAATGCATTCAATTCTTACATTAGTTAGGGTTAGGGGTTAGGGTTATGGTGTGTAACACCACTTTCAAGAATTGTATTATTGGTGGAGGAACCAGAGAATATCATCGACCTTCCGAAAGTCACTGACAAACTTTATCACATAATGTTGTATTCTTTACTATGCTATCAACCCCTATCTGTTAAAGTACAAAAGTACATTTGTGAGTAAAGATAAAGATAAGTACTTTGTCTGATAAAATGTAAACCTCACTACCTTTGATTGTCTTCCTTCATCTTGAGTTTGAACATGTTTGCCCGATTACTAGTATTGACGACCGCATATTATAAAAAGAAGGATAACTCTTGTATAATTTAGTGACACACACGTGGAAACCGAGTCAGTTATGAATATCTCATAAATAATTTAATAATTTAAAGTTGATGCCTGGTAACTCCATCGACCACAATGAACTGTTCATGCCATTCTAGGTTCCAAATTAGGGCATGCACAAAATAGTGGCTGCGTAAAACTACTGAAAATAGTCCGAAACCTCCCTTTCTGATACATGTATTTATATTTGCAGCGGAATACAAGTCAATCTGTTTTGCTACATAAATGTAAACTCTTGACACCCAAACGTTGTGATAATGGTTTTACAAAGTACTATGATATTACTGTAGCAATACAATACCCGGTATAAGAAAGGCGAATATGGAACCGAGACTAGGATCCATCTGTTCTGGGGGGAGGTGGGGGGGATAGTCATGGTGTTAACGCCACTCTCAACAATATTTCAGTTAAATATCTGTTCCGGGCTTGGCTTAATGCAAATGGGGTCCATCTTCAACGATAAAACAATATACAATTACGACCCTCTGTGTAGGAAAACATCCAGATTTGTCAACCTGAGGGGGAAGTTGTTTTCCCGAGGGTTGGCAAATCTGGATGTTTCCCTACACAGAGGGCCGTAATTGTTTTATTATATTTTTGCCAATGTTGATAGGTTATCTCCCTTGTGGAGGGAAATTGGGTTGTTCGGCGGGGAACAATAGCTGTTGTTCGGCGGGGGGTTGTTTCCCCCCTCAGGTTGACAAATCTGGATGTTTCCCTACACAGAGGGCCGTAATTGTATATTGTTTTGTCTTATAAAATTATTTACGAGGCAAGATTTACTAAAATAAGAATGCATAGACAGATGTATGAAGGTCGGCCCGGGGAAGGGGGAACACGACGAATGAAAACGCACGACGGACGACGTATGCTATACTAGTACACGGCTGCACAACTTATACTGTCTAACAAAAGTCGGGTCATTACTAAACATTTTTTTTCTATTTAAGGTTTCGTTTAATAACCTGCTTTTTTTTTCTTTTTTTTCCCCTTTTTTTTTAAATCTTGGTCCTATCTGGTTTGTTCGTGTACAACACTTTCATCAATTTTTCGGCATTATTATGACTATCCTGAACAGTTTTAACACTAAAAAAATCGGTCAAAACCCCAGCTGGGGACATTTGTCTAGACTACAAACCGATGTACAACGCTATTGTTTACTTAACAAAAATACATACCATACCCCGTAGAGAACCTCAAATAGGTTTATGGTAAATTATCAGAGCGTTTTTACTGGCCGGCCATTGGTTGATATGGGCTTACGGAGTACATTTATGAATGAACCAGATGTTGTTATGACGTTTTGTGAGGTGTCCGAGGGTGAATCATTTTGTTTTATCATTAAAAAAAAATATATATATATATATATATGTTTGAAGCAAATTAAAACAAAATAATAAATGATCATATAATAATTATGTATACTAATATATAATTTTGTTGAAATTAAAACAGACTTATTATATCAGTAAACTGTGAAATACAATGTACTTAAATATATGTATGTAATGATCGTGTAAATCCTTGTTGTAAATGAGACTTACCTGTAGCCAGATACGTACTATAATATGCTCCATTCAAAAAAATTTCATATAATCGTTATTTACCGATTTATATATCAACAACAAAATACCATATTTGTTTATTATTTATAAACACACCCGTCTGAATATTAATTCATTTTTACAACGCGTCATTTCAATTATGGTAACATTAAAACACACTGGAGATTATAATCAATACACGATGTTATTTAAAATACGTCAATAAGTGTATGCTGATGTAGGTAGTTACATGTAGTTATCACAACAATTAATTCCCATATCGGGACATTTTACACCCAAGCTTGTTGACCATTATTATTTTTTTCTCACAAATATGTTTATTTTATACAGAAAAATGTGCTGCAATTTACGCAGTTATATCATTTCGTGTAGAAATCACACCTTCAGGGGGAGATCTACATCGTAAATCTAGATACATGTACATTTGTATATACATACATATATCACCAGATGAAACGTGGGCAACACATGTGGGTTATGGACACACGCTCAATCAACTTTTTGCGCAGTTTTTTCCCAATCGCAGTTAAGGTCATATCTTTATGGGTCAATAGTCCAACAGAACGTAATTAAGCTATTCCACATGTCTACGTAGTCCGGGACAAACTTCTTTTCTCCAAGGGCAAATTTTCCTATAATCCGATGTTGCTGTGAACTCCAAACACCCTTGTTTCGTGAAAAGCTTGGGCCATTACATGAAACAAGTGCCTGTATTGAAGACCCCCGACATGTCTATATCATTATATTAGTAGAAAAACAACTTTATTTCTGTATTTCATATTAATGTCTATATCATTATAGAACAGAACAGAACAGAACAGAACATAAATTTTATTGGTATAAAATCCACATACAAAGGATTGATACCAAAACAACACATTAAATACAAAACAAAACAAAGAAACTATTAACTACAATCATACAACTTTATTCCTGTAATTCATATTAATTACAACTTTGTCATAGAACTGTGACGGTGGTGTAATGGTTAGCCTGCTTGCCTCCGCAACGGTAGATCGTGGGTTCGAGATCCAGTCGCGTCAAACAAAAGACTTATAAAATTAGTATTTGTTGTTTTTCCGCTAGACGCGATTCATTAAGGAATAAGAGCGAAAATTGTTTGGCTCGGAATAAGAATAGTGTGCCCGAGAGGAGCGACCTATCTACCAGCGGACAAAACAACTGCAGATGGCCACTGGAAAAGGAAGGAGAGTGGACAATAGAGAAAGTTTAGCATATTCTCATGGCAACGATGCACATAGTCTTTCGAAATCTTCCAAAGTCTTTAACGTACAGGAAACGTGGCACTATAAAAGCACGTTGCCACTTTGTCCACGATCATTGGTTTTTGAATTAAACATGACAACCCAATCGAGAAGGTATTCTCTATCCGCCACCCGAGGACGCCCTTGAAAACTAGACGGGTTAAGCCATGGGAACCGTCACCACCACCAAGAAAATAAAGACATGTAGCAATGTACTATAATACTAGTACTGAATTACATTTTTGTTTTAGTGTGTACTGATTTCCACCCATGCAGATATAAGCTCAGTTTTACTTTATTGTTATTATACATACACTATTGTAATAACCAACTACGCAAAACAACATTAAACCCTTTAAAGTACTATTAATATCATGTGCTATATAAGTTTTGATAATATCTTTGTGTGAAAGAGGGAAATGCGCAGTTTATATATTGGGAGCATTCCAAAACGTTAGGTAATGTTACATGTATAGTTCCAACAGGTCACATAAATAAACATGTAAATCTTTGAAGAAGTCGGGGAAATAGTGCGGCAATGACGTAAACATGTTCCTTAACAAATTATTGACGTTCTATATACAGCTTACATACAAAAAACCAGACGAACTACTAGTATAGATATGCTTCAACTGAACCAAACCATGCCAAGTTATGTAACTTTGAGAACATCTACACCTATGAATTATAGAAAAAAAATGTTCCAATTATATACTAACGATGCCATTTTGAGGATTGTGTCAGGATACTGACGAAACATAATATGTTTCTGGGTGTATTTGTATTACATTTTGAATTTTAAAGTCATGTTTGTGATAAACATCGTCTAAAAATTATACGTGTTTGGCTCGGTTGTGTAATGGTTAACGTATTTGATTCGGTGGTGCAATAGTCAACATGTTTGGTTCCATGGTGTAATGGTTAACGTGTTTGGTTCGGTGGTGTACCGTTAACGTGTTTGGTTCGGTGGTGTAATGGTTAACGTGTTTGACTCGGTGGTGTAATGGTTAACGTGTTTGGTTCGGTGGTGTAATTGTTAACGTGTTTGGCTCGGTGGTGTAATGGTTAACGTATTTGGTTCGGTGATGTAATGGTTAACGTGTTTGGCTCGGTTGTGTAATTGTTAACGTGTTTGACTCGGTGATGTAATGGTTAACGTGTTTGACTCGGTGGTGTAATGGTTAACGTGTTTGACTCGGTGGTGTAATGGTTAACGTGTTTGGTTCGGTCGTGTAATTGTTAACGTGTTTGGCTCGGTGGTGTGATTGTTAACGTGTTTGGCTCGGTGATGTAATGGTTAACGTGTTTGGTTCGGTGGTGTAATGGTTAACGTGTTTGGTTCGGTGGTGTAATTGTTAACGTGTTTGGCTCGGTGATGTAATGGTTAACATGTTTGAATCGGTGGTGTAATGGTTAACGTGTTTAGTTCGCTGGTGTAATGGTTAACGTGTTTGAATCGGTGGTGTAATGGTTAACGTGTTTGGCTCGGTGATGTAATGGTTAACGTGTTTGATTCGGTGGTGTAATTGTTAACGTGTTTGGCTCGGTGGTGTAATTGTTAACGTGTTTGACTCGGTGGTGTAATGGTTATCGTGTTTGGCTCGGTGATGTAATGGTTAACGTGTTTGACTCGGTGGTGTAATGGTTAACGTGTTTGGCTCGGTGATGTAATGGTTAACGTGTTTGACTCGGTGGTGTATTGGTTAGCGTGTTTGGCTCGGTGATGTAATTGTTAACGTGTTTGGCTCGGTGTGTAATGGTTAACGTGTTTGACTCGGTGGTGTAATGGTTAACGTGTTTGGTTCGGTGGTGTAATTGTTAACGTGTTTGGCTCGGTGATGTAATGGTTAACGTTAACGTGTTTGACTCGGTGGTGTAATGGTTAGCGTGTTTGGATCGGTGGTGTGATTGTTAACGTGTTTGGCTCGGTGGTGTAATTGTTTACGTGTTTGGCTCGGTGGTGTAATGGTCATAGGTTATAATATTTGGTTCGGTGTTGTAATGGTTAACGTGTTTGGTTCGGTGTTGTAATGGTTAACGTGTTTGATTCGGTGTTGTAATGGTTAACGTGTTTGGTTCGGTGTTGTAATGGTTAACGTGTTTGGTTCGGTGTTGTAATGGTTAACGTGTTAGGATCGGTGGTGTAATGGTTAACATGTTTGGATCGGTGGTGTAATGGTTAACATGTTTGGATCGGTGGTGTAATGGTTAACATGTTTAGTTCGGTGGTGTAATTGCTAACGTGTTTGGTTCGGTAGTGTAATGGTTAAGGTGTTTGGTTCGGTGGTATGATGGTCAACGTGTTTGGCTCGGTGGTCTACTGGATAACGTGTTTGGTCCGGTGGGGTAATGGTTAAAGTGTTTGGCTCGGTGATGTAATGGTTAACGTGTTTGGCTCGGTTGTGTAATTGTTAACGTGTTTGGTTCGGTGATGTAATGGTTAACGTGTTTGGTTTGGTGATGTAATGGTTAACGTGTTTGGTTCGGTTGTGTAATTGTTAACGTGTTTGGTTCGGTGATGTAATGGTTAACGTGTTTGGCTCGGTTGTGTAATTGTTAACGTGTTTGACTCGGTGGTGTAATTGTTAACGTGTTTGACTCGGTGGTGTAATGGTTAGCGTGTTTGGCTCGGTGATGTAATGGTTAACGTGCTTGGTTCGGTGGTGTAATTGTTAACGTGTTTGGTTCGGTGGTGTAATTGTTAACGTGTTTGGCTCGGTGATGTAATTGTTAACGTGTTTGACTCGGTGGTGTAATGGTTAGCGTGTTTGGCTCGGTGATGTAATGGTTAACGTGTTTGGCTCGGTGATGTAATGGTTAACGTGTTTGGCTCGGTGATGTAATGGTTAACGTGTTTGGCTCGGTGGTGTAATTGTTAACGTGTTTGGCTCGGTG
>MJUT01033995.1:733246-744212 GCA_002080005.1 Gigantidas platifrons
CTTGAACAGGAGAGTCAAAATAGGCTTAAGTTACCTATGTCGGAGGGAGATTTACCTTAGTTTAGGAGCTGGTAAACTAAACGACCTGAACAGGAGAGTCAAAATAGGCTTAAGTTACCTATGTCGGAGGGAGATTTACCTTAGTTTAGGAGCTGATAAACTAAACGACCTGAACAGGAGAATCAAAATAGGCTTAAGTTACCTATGTTGGAGGGAGATTTACCTTTGTTTTTAACAAATGACATTATTCGGGAACTGTAAATTTCAGACTTAAATATATGTAATAAACCTTGTTAGAGGCGAAGCACTGACTACTTGGCGGATGATACCATATGCATTGATATTCCACCAACAGAGGTAGCGACCCAAGTGCTACTAATAATAGAAACGTAGTTATCTAATTTATTTAATAATGTAATTATAATTAAAACCAAGATTCTCTCCCCTCCTCAGTCATAGATGACCTTAGTACGATCCTGTTTATATCATTTGGTTTATTTGCTTTCCCATTTAAAAAAAAAAATATTTGGCTTTCCGACCTTTCAACTTTGAACATGCTTGATGACGTTTATTCCAGAAACGCGTCGTGCACACTAAATTAGATATCTACGTTTTTATTATTATAATGAAAGATTTTGTAAATTCTGTAAGGATCAAGTTGAGGACGAATCTCACTCTTTATTAAAATGTCCAAAATACAATCTAATAAGACAAAAATATGGAATCGATAACGAAAACAATGAGGATTCCTCATCTTTCATAATAATTTTACTCAACCCGTCATCATAAAAAAAATTAAAAACAATTTGTTTATTCCTAAAGGAAGCGTTTGAGGAACGGGACCACCTGGCTGCTCTTAATGTTCTATGAACCTGTTTTAGATCACAAACTCTATAATAAGAATGCATTTTATTTATTTCAACATGTTTTTGTATTGGATCACGCTCGTATTATTGTGCTCTTTCCAAATAAAATATTGAATTGAATTGAATTGATTACACATTGTATGGAGTATATAGCTTGTATACCACAAGTCAACATCTTTATCATCGACATGGGTGTTACTAGTAAGTGAGTGAGTGGGTTGCTAATTAATATGATTGCATTTGTGTGGGTTTATTAAATATGGATGGGTGTTTAATACCAAAAGTCAAATTATTTACCTTTTATCATGTATAGGGAGCGACGTGGTTGTTATAATCGACACAGGTGTTACTGGTTAGTGAGTGGGTTGCTGTTTAATATGACTGCATTTCTGTGGGTTTATTAAATATGGATGGGTGTTTGATACCAAAAGTCAAATTATTTAACCTATATCATATATAGGGAATGATGTGGGTGTTATCGGTGAATGAGTGGGCTACTATTTTATATACTAGTAATTGGTCATTATATAAATTAATGATTTATTTTCAAAGAAGAACCTTTCAACATTTATGATTACGTGTAACTGTAAGCGTACTTTTATTCCGGTGTGTAGAATTTCCGGTTAGGGTTAGGGTTAAGGTTAGGTTTAGGGTTAGGGTTAGGGCTAGCATGAAAAAAAATAACCTAGTGCAATAATTCCTCTGGAAATTATACACTAGTGTAACTTGTCCTCCCCTGGAAAGAATACACGGGTGGAAAGAAAACGTATATGTTGACACCATATGAAACCTGGCAAGAAACACCTACAATATCAAAGATACTATGCTGTTACGGTATATGATGAAGATTATTCCAGAAATGTGTCGTGCGCACTAAATTTGATATCTATCTACATTTTTACTACTCTCGCTGGGTCGATACTTCTGCGGGCGGACTATTAGTTCCCGAGGGTATCATCCGCTCAGTAGTCAGTCTTTCGACATTGACACGGTTTATTAGTCTATATATTTGTTATTGAACTTATTTACAGTTCCTAAATATTATGACTATTATTAAAACTAAGGTTTTCCTTCCTCAGCCATAGGTGACCTTCAAGGGGAATTTGCGGTAGTGTCTAAAATCCCCGTTGATATGAACAGCATATTTATGAAGCTGTACGTCACATGACCAACGTGACCTAAAGGTCAAAATATATACCTCAGAAATTTGAATTTTCGAAGTGATGTTTGTGGATTTTAGACTGACGAAGAATATTTTTTTTAATAAGACTGAAAGTTTCGTAGGGAGGAACACTTGTGACCATGCCTGTCAAATATTTTGCTCCATAAGTAACTATTAATCATTGATTTTTCCTCCTCGAGATATATAGAATCTAACACCGGCAAAAAGTGCAAGACAGGGAAATCTCCGACACCCTCGGGTAAGATTTCAATCGTTCGCTGACGAGGCTCAAGTGCAAGACAGGGAAATCTCCGACACCCTCGGGTAAGATTTCAATCGTTCGCTGACGAGGCTCAGGGAAATCTCCGACACCCTCGGGTAAGATTTCAATTTATTCATATGCATCCGTGTCTTGGCAGTAATTTAAATGTATTTCATAATAAAATACAATGTATTTAATAAATATATGATAAATGTAACTCAACACTACACCTGTGGCTGTGAAAAAATATTTGAATTTGGTCAAAGGGAGGTAACGTTAGTTACTAACAAGGGAGAGCACTCTATTATTTACTCAAAGTAAACAAACATTGACAAGAGTCATACACCGTGAAACATGAAAGGTGCACGATAGTGAATATAACTTTTTTCAGGTTGATAAATCCCTGTAGCAACCTATATCAAAGTCAATAATTGTATATTATTATATGATTGAACATTGTCTAGTTTCTAATTGGCTGAAATCAACTTGAAAAGTAATGCGTACGTGCGATGTCAACCTCAAATGAGCTAAAATTAGCTCATAGGTAGTGTGGACTTTAATGTCACCCCAATTTGGGCTAAAAATAGAAATATAGATTCCAGAATTCCACGTTCCAATCAAATTTTACGTCTCTCGGCAACATTGGCCAATCAGGGGACGTCTTTCATCCGGGGTTCCTTGACGTCATTCTCTATCAGAGTCTACCTGCTGTCCGAAAACAGCTACTGAGTTTCCTTGGTGACAGAGGAACAATCTACTGTCAGAAAATAGCTGCTGATGTTGCCATGGTAGTAGAAAAGTAATCAGTGGTTCGGCTACAGCTACTGATATTACCATGTTAACAAAAGGGAAATATACTGTTCGCAAGCAGCTGCTGATGTTACCCTGTCACCATCCTTAAAACCGTCTGATTCAGTATCATTTGTGGATTATTCAGATGTTACTTATCTAATTTTAGAATATTATTCATTTATTAAAGGATTGGTTTCCGAAATTTTGTACTTTCTAAGTTAAAAATAAGTTGGTTTTGGATACAACCACTGAGGGTTTTCAGAATTTACAATAGAGTCTATGTTATCGAAATTAATAGTGTAATTTTTTGATATGCCAAAAGATTTAATTTGATTCGTTTCTTTGTCATAAACAGAATAGTAGTAAGTAGGATTTGAACGATAAACCTTCAATTTGGTTGCATACTACAAACCAAGCTTTATACCTCTGTTTTCTAGTGACGGCTCGTACTTAATTGCATAAAGCAGTTCGATTTTTCAATTTAGGGCTGATCTAAGTCATATTGGAGATTACATAGTAAATTATCATTCCAATAAAATAATCCTATAAAATTATTTAGTTTAGAAATCATCTTTATGTATGTATATATACGTGTATATGGAGCATTTCTAAAACTCATGGACAGTACTTGGTAGACGTAGAAAAAGAATTTGTGATCTGGTTTAAGTGGCTCATTACAGTTAAAATATTATCACAACTGTTGGTTTGCTACGTGTGGAAAATAAAAAGTTGTTGATTAAAAATGTTCAGCTGCAACTCAAGCTAATTCAAATGAAATGCAACATCAATTCGGAGCGTTCAAGTGTGGGTCATTAAAGGAAACGCATGGATGATCTTGAAGAGAATAAAATGAATCCGAAATTTCGAATTGTTTCGAAAGTATTTAGCAAAATAGCAAAGATAGCAGGATAGACACACGTGTAGATGTGGCCCTCATTATTAGTGCGAAAATGGAAACAGAGATAGGGGCTATATATATTATTAAGATGGGGAAAATTATCATGCGGGTCGATGTAATTTTTACCGATAACGACGTGGTAATGATTCTGACCAAACCCATAGACTGGAAATCTTGTCCAAAATACAACATCGAATGGATTATTTTCAAAATTTGAGGATCCGGGTGGCTCAATGAGTTAGGTAGTTGGATTACCTAACAACTCATACAAGCATATCACCAATGCGGCGTGGGTTCGCGCCCATCTTTGTAAATTGCAAAAACAGGTGTATCAGACTTGCAGGCGCAAGTGATAAAGTTTACCAGTTACTTGCCCATGGTGGGTGATTCTCTCCGGATACTCCGCCTTCTTCCACCACTAAAATTGGTCGCCATGATATAGCTGAAATATTGCTGAAAGTGGCGTTAAACACCAAAACGAATAAACACAATAATGACACACACAAACAATATGCTTTGCTGCGAATGGAAGGAAAGAAATATGAGTGTTATATTTACATTAATGAGTTCAAATGCACTGTACTAACTGATAGCAATTCAATGATATCAAAGATGTTAGTTAGATCATGTCTTGATTCAGCACCTGAAATAAAATATGTTATTAAGTAAATATTGCCGGCAATACTTCTTAACCACAGACAGAATATGTTGAAGTTGAGATTAGAGATAAATATATGAGCAAATCGTTACATGCATTCTTGTTTGTAGTCGCCTCACTCATTATAATCGATTTGTACCTATTTTGGTGGGTGCAAATCCGATAATGAATTTAGTATACATATTCGTGAAAGCAGAGTGGAACTTATCATTTTCAGCTATTACTGATAGTATGGTTGATTTTTTTTTAGCAGGGCCGTCTTATCAGGATTATGGGTCCCTGGCAAAGCAGTGCACTGGGACCCCTACCTACACAACGACTCACAGGAATAAAAATGTTAATGGTCGATAAAATTAAACATATATTTATTGTATTGGTTCTTCCAACAAAATCAGTGTTTAAACAATAAAAAAAAATATGCCGTACGCAACATACGTAGATTAGCATAGGCCCTATGTTCGTGGGACCCCGGACGACTGTCCAGCGTGCTCATGCGTTAAGACGGGGCTGCTTTTGAGGCAAGTGAACAAGAACTGAATTAAATTATAGCCTATGTCTATATGGTCCATTTGTTGTAGTCACAAGCCCGTTCCTTTTTTCCTTAGCCTCAATAAGATTACATACCACAGATGTGTGTCTAATATTCATACTTATAACAGACTTCCATTGTGACTATACAACAAGCTGAACACATTTGTAGTCATCTGCAAAACAGATATAATGGTGACCATAAGACCAATGCCTGATTTATAATTGTGTTTAGGTGTGCTCAAGCAAAGGACCCCGTTGGCCAGGGGGGCAGGGGGCATCTTCCTGCCAAATAAACGCAGTGTACATGCCTGACCTAATATAACGTAATATTTTAACTATTCTTAAATTTCCTGATCATGTATGCCTGACCTGCTGTGTAGGCGTACCGGGTTTACCACCCTCAGGGCCCAAGTAATGGGCCTCATAACTTAACTGGCACAGGGCCTCATTTATCCTAAATTCGGCACTGCATAAGACTATATAATAAAAACGTAGATATCAACTACAAGTGATGAATTCACAATAACCGTTAGGAACCATTGGTTCTGTAGCTTCCGTATTAGCACTTGTCCTCTATCAAGGAAATCCTATATGAAAAACACGTGCTCTGGAATATACCGCCCACTGATAAATGTATACACTATATGCAAGTGCTGCTGGACTGCTATTTCTACATTGAAACTTCACAATGCGAAAGTAAAATTGGCATTAAGCCGGCTCTTACTGTAAATTTCCAGGTGTAAGCCAATGCATGAAGCATACCCAGCTGTATATGTGGTATCCTTTATTTCAACTTCAAGAGGATAAATGTGACCAACATAGTTACCAAACGTTTTTCAAACTGCCGTACAGCTGATAGATATCTTACTTTACCCTTCCGATGAAATGAAATAAGAGCCAGTAGGTGGACAGTGGTTTAGACCAATCAAGCCACGCGTTAGTTTCATTGTGATATTGATGTAATTAACATAGTCATCAAACTTGTTTACAATTACCGTACATCTTATATATATCTTGCTTTACTCTTCCGATGAAATGAAATAAGAGCCAGTAGGTGGACAGCGGTTTGAGATAAACAAAGCCATGCGTTAGTTTCTTTATTCTTCGTAGATTGTGATATTGATTACAATATGAACCACGCGTCATTGTACAGACAGGATATTAGTTGTATTCGCCACTATTATTTGCTTGGAGTTTATACCTAATTGATATTAAAGCTATTATATACTATATATTACAATGTATTTTATGTCTGTGAAGTAATGATCGACAATCAACAAATTATACCCTCTTAGCAAGTTATCAATGAGCTACCAGCAGTCACTGACCATGTGCAAGTAGGTGGTCGGTCTACTCAGGGTTTTTTTTTTTTAATTATTGTTAATCCTACCACATTTGGGATCATGTCTCGGGCCAAGCAAACAAAGCTGTGCCGTTGTCATTTTTGTGTTTTGAAGTATAAAATATGTGACAGACGAGTGGTATGCATGCACGCTTTGTTAGGGTTGATTATATTCTAGATCATTACTATTTAGCCTGTATTGTAGTAATTGGATTAGTAATTAATATGATCGAATCCTATTATGCAAATGACCCGGTTACTTGTTATGATTTTGCGAGGGTGTGTTGAGGTTATTTCCACGTCATTGACTATTTAAATACATTCCAATGTAAAATATGAGGGTAATGTATTATGAGTATATATAACGTCACTTTCAACAATGCTTCAGTAATATCGCGGGCTCAGATTTTGTTAGTTGTTCGAGTGAACCGCAGTACCAAAAGAAAATCAAATATCTACAGTACGTGACTGACACACCTATCACATTGTTGTATGGAGTACTTTGCGCGACTGTATGGTAATAAACCACTCACAATTATAGTATTGATAGACATTGATTGTGTGGGTAGGTGTAAATCACTTGACCGCTACAACGACCGATAATTTATAATAGAAAATGATAGCAGATAAATGTTTTAAAAAAAATCGAAGGGGCAATCAAGAATGGACAATCCAGAAATACTGGCAAAATTGGGTACACAAGATACAGGACGATGACATACAAAGTAAAAAAACACAACACAGAAAACTTAATACTGAAATTAATAATTTGTCAAAAAAGTTGTTTTTACTAAATTCAAATTCATCATTTTATATCTCGTTTCCGAAATTGTGAGTCGGTGCATGCTGTTTAATGCCACATGAGGAATTTTCAGACATATCATGGCGAGAAACCAGTTATGTACGATGAGATGATGTCAGCTTGTGCTTGACCAACACCTTAATTGTTTTTATAGTGCTACATGTATCTCACTGAAACAATAGCCCACTGGTAGACATGGTGCTCAACTCGACCACAATGTCATGATTCCGAGCCAACCAGTCATTGCTCTTCCTTCTTAGTGTTGCGTGCAAAGCGGAGAAGCAACAAATACCAATTTTGTCTTTGGTTTGCATGTGTATTGTTTATACAACTACATATATGGAATGATGAAATGGGNGGGGGGGGGGGGGGTTAAGATTATGGTGTTTAACGCCACTTTCAACAATATTCCAGTTATACAGTGGCGGTCAGTTTTATTGGCCGAGAATACCGCCGACCTTTCGCAAGTCACTGACAAACTTTATTACATAATGTTTTATGCAGCACACTTCGCCTGAGCGGAATCCGAACTTAAAATGTTAGTGGTGATGGGCACTGAATGCACATATAGTTGTATATCCAACTACCATACGATCACGACCATGACGGGCCCTAGGAATGATGAAATAACATTTGGATCTTTGAGCAACAAAAAAGTCACTACAAGAATGGGAAGCATTTGGTTACTAGCACCCGGACAACTGGACCAAAACGGATAATAACCACAGTACAGCATTCAGGGGATCTCAGAAAAGAGAAATAGAAGCTCATCGGGGAGATAATATTCACGAAGATATCACAAATTGAAGACTCGAAGATGAAAAGACATTTCATAGACCGGTTAAGTTAAATGAAAAAAGAAGGGGGAAAAACAACTGCTGAATTGTCAAGTTTCCCAGAAAGTTGAAGCAAACAGTTATATATTAACAAAATAGGGATAACGAACTTAACATAAACTTTGATTTCTATTTAATACATGGAACTAATAGGAGCATATAATGCACCTTACTGTGTACAGTTGACAGAGTGAAATAAGCTAGAAGCTGGCTATATCTGAATAAATAGGCAGATATATACGGACTGACAGCTAAATACCTAACATTTGGAGGAGAATAAGTATACCAAACTGTCCAAACTATTGTAAACTAGAGGCTCACAAGATCCTGAATGGCTCTTCGGGTAAAGTAGATTTAGGTACAATTTTGCATTGAATAAATAATCGCGCATCAAAATATGCCACAAAACCGTTGCAACACAGATATATGTTAAATTAAAGAAAGCAAGACAAAAACCATATAGTTTCATTGGAACGAATTTGTATACATGCACAAGCAGCAACAGCATACAATCAGTAACAGAACACAAGCTGTAAGATAACATTTATTATCATGCACTTGGATTATTTGAGCAGGAAAATTGCATTGATTGGATAATGTTTTGTTATATACTGTCACTGACCGAAGCACATATCATTTTCTGGTACTCCTGTCACATGTTACCTTTTGAGCTTTTGGAATATAATTGTACATTTGGCAACAAATCATCGACATTCGACATCCATCCGGAACAAACTGTAACTCTCTCCTTGCCGATCTTTACTCCTATAAGTCAGAGTATATGCAAAAACTTATCAAAGACAAAAAAAATTACAGAAGCTAAATCATTTAATCTTATATTCAGGCATACTGAATAATATGTTCTGTCCATTTATAGTTCAGACTTTGCTAAATGGATTCCCTTAATATATCCCCAAAAAATTTAAGTCACACGAATCGACAGAAAAAATGTTCCTTTGTTTCATTTCTTGACATTTACCTCAAATCTGACACCAACGGTCAACTTTCTACCAAACTGAGACAAAAGAGACGATTTCAATTTTGTTGTAAATTTCCTCCACTTTGATACTAATGTATCAACGGCTCCCGCATATGCAAGTTAATATTTCATAACTCGTGCGATAAGCTCGCTCATGCAGTTTGGATTCAAACTTTTAACAACGTCACTGTCGTCTTATTAAGGATTTTTCGAAATCGTCTAGCGTTTTCTTTCAAAAGGTGTTCGTTGAAATGCCTGTACCAAGCCAGGAAAGTGAGCGGTCATGTATATGTGAGTTAGGGATACCAATTTTGCCTCCGTTCCTGATTCTGATAAGACAACAACCGTGTCATTCATATTGTCTATTCCGGTAAAAGTCTGGTCGGTGACAGACAGAAGAAAAATATATGTAAAAGCGAAATATCCATTGTCATTTGCGATATTTAGTAACGGACAACCAGTTCCTGATGACGACGATGGAAGTTTTTGCAGAAAATTTTGAATTGCCCGTACCGAGACAGGAAAGTGAACGGTGATGTATGCGTTGACTACTATTTTACCTATTTTGTTCCAGTATTGTTATAAATGCTGGTATAGTGACAGCCGGAACTTTTGAACCGTAATGAAAGCGGAAGGTTTGGCGCCGTAAAATCTGATTCACCCACCATTTCTTTGGAAATGCCTGAACCAAGTCAGGGTCATTTACGGTTTTCCTAGTTTTCCGGCTGTTTAAATACTTATGAGTTTTGACTCTACCTTTGGAAGATTGTTCGGAGTTCGGTAATTTGGTTATTACCCTTATTTAGGGGTATCGACCACCCCCCCCCTCCTGTTTCTAAGATTATGTCGATTGGATTTTGGAATTGTTCCGACAGTGTGGTATTTATTGTTTTTCATTTTATTATATTAGTAAATAGGTTTAAAGACGCATCACCATAGCGACAAGGATGCAAAATCAAAACAAACGAGAAGTATAGATCGAAGATAAGTTCTATTATATTACAATCTAGTACAAAACCAGTTAATCATTGTAAATTAACACAGTAAGTCTTGTTCTTGTCATGTATTCAGCCACTAACACAGTAAGTCTTGTTCTTGTCATGTATTCAGCCACTAACACAGTAAGTCTTGTTCTTGTCATGTATTCAGCCACTCCCCTTAAAATTAGCATTTGATCTTAACGAAAATGAATCATGAAATTGACTCAATCGGTTTTGTTGATAACAATATGGTGGAAAATGGCTGCGTCCAACAATTCACCACCATGCCAAATTTATACGAAACTTTTAAATTGAAATCAGACTAACTACCAATTGTAAACATAACAAGACAAGTTGAATAAACACGTAGACATCAAGCTTAGTGCTCAAGACAGGGGGACATGGTATCTCGTTGACATCAAGCTTATTGCTCAAGACAGGGGGGCATGGTATCTCGTTGACATCAAGCTTAGTGCTCAAGACAGGGGGACATGGTATCTCGTTGACATCAAGCTTAGTGCTCAAGACAGGGGGACATGGTATCTCGTTGACATCAAGCTTAGTGCTCAAGACAGGGGGACATGGTATCTCGTTGACATCAAGCTTAGTGTTCAAGACAGGGGGACATGGTATCTCGTTGACACCAAGCTTAGTGCTCAAGACAGGGGGACATGGTATCTCGTTGACATCAAGCTTAGTGCTCAAGACAGGGGGACGTCGTATCTCGTTGACATCAAGCTTAGTGCTCAAGACAGGGGGACATGGTATCTCGTTGACATCAATCTTAGTGCCCAAGACAGGGGGACATGGTTTCTCGTTGACATCAAGCTTAGTGCTCAAGACAGGGGGACATGGTAT
>MJUT01033995.1:750936-773945 GCA_002080005.1 Gigantidas platifrons
TTTTAAAAGATATTTTACTATTTATGTCATACTTGATTTCACTCCATATGAAAAAAAATGTTTCATTCCAATTTCTAATTTTTATTAATAACAATTGTAGCTTCACTCAAATAATATTTCCCCCTTTTCTGCAATATTTGACAGCTAAATCACATGTAATAATTAATTAGATACTAATTGCAACAACCCAAAAAAATATAGCATATAAATTGCAACAGCATCTATCAATGGAATACCTGGAATAGATATATTTTTTTAATGGGATTAGATAGAAGACATCACCGGTACTGCCGCAGTAGTGGGTCAGACTCACGTAAATCAAAGCATTCAACCTAATTTTTCTCCTGGGGGAAGTACAAACTTTTTAATCCAAAAGATTCAAGTTACATGTACTTGCTTCCATCATTACTTGTCAGTTTCTTAACAAATATTTTAGAATTATGCAACATCGTGACATTATTTATTTTTAACTTTAAAACAATAATTCACGTATCGATCGATACATGTATTCCGCTTCATCAACTGCTTTCCGTTTTTAATTCCCAATGAATTGACAAAGTATTGAGCAACGTAAATCATATGACATATACACTATTTTTTTCATTAAAATTTTATATTAAATTCATTTAAATAAACATTTATTGCTTTCGTTTTTCATGGTTTCATGGTTTTATCGTAGTCCGGTAAACAAATCAAGCGACCCAATTATACGGTACTGGTTCCCGATATCTTCAATGTGTACGTACGCGTGTAGCTAGTATTTCGGCTGGTTAATCAAAACAAATAGTAACCAGATCATTGTTCGACTTTTAATTTCATTTGGAAAAGCTTTTATTAACAATTTTTATGAATAATGTTATCACCAAGATATTGGGAATTTCCCCCCATGAAATTGGGGAATTTTTTTTTTCATATTGGGACTGGGGCCGATATTCGGCCCAAAAACGCAGTCGGAAAATCACTGCAAGTACTTTAGATCCGTTTTCCGAACTCTTACCAAATTTGTATTATTCTCCAATCAAAATGTTAGAAAATATTTTCATCTTTAAATTGTCAGGCAAAAGCGTCCATAGTTGCAAAAGTAGGCCAAAAGCGGTCGTAACCGACTACGTCGAAAAAATCAGTTAAAAGCAATTTGATTGGTCAAATAGAACAAATGTTGGTAATTAAATTCGGTCCTTCTTTTGTTATTTCCTTCTTAGCATCAGATGTGCATCTATTTTCTCTTTAATTAGATGGATATATTGAATTCATATATCACCAGAATATAACTGATTCCAATATCATGTCTCTTTCATTCGGAGTGTTTGTTTGTAATACATAGTTGAACGAACCTCATGAAAATGCCTAGAGAGATTCCGAATTAAATTATACACACAATTCAATGTGAATGGCTTTGGGCAAATCGTAATATATATATATATAATTACTTTTGAGATTGATCAAATTAAACAGAATAAGAAATGAAACGGCAAATGGGTTACGAGTCTTAAATGCCACTTTCAATAATATTTAAGTTCTGACGGTCAGTTTTATTCCTACTTGTCTCATGTCATTGACACACTTGATCACCTAAAGCTGTATCAAGTACATCTCTCCACAGACAGAAACCAAACTCGCAACCTTAGTAGTGATAGACTCGTTGCTCCGGTAAATGTAAATATAACTTATAAGCCGCTTCGGATGTAAAAAGCTCTATCAAATGAGAAATTGCGTTAGCCATTATATAAATAATGATAATATAAAATGTTGATGAGCGTCACGGAATGTTCAATTAATATTTCCTTTGTATGTCGAGAGACAAGAAGACATTATGAAAAGAAAGTGTAAACAGGGATGGTCAATAAAGTCACCAGTAATAACAAAACTCGCAGTCACCTCTCGGTTTAACTGACTGAGCATGAAAAAGAACTACATCACGTGACGTTGGTAATATACGCCCTGGCAATGGCCAGACAATGCAATGCTTACATTGACTGTTACATTTCAGGACGAACTCGTTTTCAAACAACCATTGATTGATTGATTGATTGATTAGTGTTTAACGCCAACTTTAGCAGTATTTCAACTATATCGTGGCGATCAAACAAACAGCCTTATCAAGTCATTTTGATATTAAAAACATATTTGTATAAATTATATGCATAGCCCATTGTTTTTTTTATAAAAGGAGTTGAAAGAATAAAATGTCTGCCAGACATGAGGTCCTGCAAACAATAAACATTTGGTGGACCTACTGGATATCTGCTGGACTTGTTCTTGCCCTTTATCCGGCACGCAAAAAAATTATGTTGGATATAGCCATAGATTCACCACTAATTGTGACTTTGCAGGACCCTGGCAAATTATGCCCTAAGGTCCTGCAGGTCCTGTGAATTTCAAAAATACTGAAATTGGGTTTTTATTTTGTGCGCTCATTGCCCATCTGGATGATGGTCATATGTATATCTATATTTTAACTCTAATCAAATCGCATTTCAAACAACGATATAGCTGAAATATTGTTGGAAGTGGCATTTCTCACCATAACCCCAACCTATTTCAAACAGCCACATATGAAATTGTCTTCGATATTAGTTTTCAATAATCAATACAAAATTAATAGACTTCACAAATAGCGTTCCTTAGATGTATTGTTGGTCTCCTTGCACTATTTCCAATCCCTTTGTTCAATATTATATTATATTTTCATAACAATTCCATGTAACTAGGATGAATGACTGGTAACCGAGATATGAAACAAAGAAGTCTTTAAAGTTCAACAGGTGTGCATTAACGCCAAACAAACAAGGAGCCCGGGTGGTTCAATGAGTTGGGTAGTTGGATTACCTAACAACTCATACAAACCTATCACCAATACGGCGTGGGTTCGTGCCCGGCTTTGTAAATTACAAAAAAGGTGCACTCGCGGCGGCAGGTGATAAAGTTTACCAGTTGCTTGGCCATGGTCGGTGGTTCTCTCCTGGTACTCCGGCTTCCTCCACCACTAAAACTGTTCACCATGATATAGCTGAAATATTGCTGAAAGCGGAGTTAAACGAAATAAATAAATCAATCAATCAATCAATCAACCAAACAAACAAACAAACAATCCATGTGATTAATGAAAGATTAACGTTTATCCGCTATGTATAAAAAGTGCCGTTCATCGCCAAGCTATTGTTGTCATCTCCCATTCATATTGACCTCCGCAGATGATAAAGTCCATTAACCCAACTCAATGCCACTGAACCTATGACAATAGTGAACTTGCCACCTATTTATCCTGAAGCTGATTTATTGATTATGAACTTGCTTAACCTTGAATGTAATTNCTTTTTAAAATGCTTTTATTTCAGAGCAGTATATTTCTGTAATAAAAAATGTACTCGAAATGTTTTGGAATTCGAATGCCAAAAGAAATGAATAACTAGTTACTGCACAGAAATACACACGTTACCAATACATACGTTACTCAGTTATACGAAACTATCCAAATATGATGTAACTAGCTTTAAATATTGCATCACGTGATTCGACCATGCTTTATTCACGTCATACAAAAGTTTGAAAGAGGGAAAAGTCAATGTCAAATGCAGAACACTTGAAGAAAATGTAACGATCATACCCAATACTTGGATTTCATGTTAGTAAACAAATTAAATCATGAACCTTTACTATACATGTGCTTCGATATGTCTAAGAAGTATTTATTTTGAAAATTATTCTGTAGAATATCTTCATATCGTCATACTTCTGAAAACGAACCATAAACATTTGATACATACGTTACGTATGGTCACGTATGTATCATAAGTGTATCATTAGGAATTGAGTCGCTTAACATAAACAAACATAAAATTCGAGTATGTAGTATAGATATATAGTATTAGAAAACATAATTTAATATGAATAAGCACTAGCAAACATGACAACAATATCTAAACAGTTTTTGCCAAACGTTACTTTATAAGTTCCAATATATAGTATAGAACTTGCAGACTTCCGAGGACTTACCATTCATGATGTTAGTGAAAAGGTACAACATGCTGGTTTCAATAAACGCACACAGGATTCTACTCTCTAGATCGACACTAGTAATGCGAAATGCCTTTATGAAGATCATTCGAAAATAGAGGATAAATTTGATGCAAGAAATTAACCAATATTGTGTTACTGATACATACGTGTTCATTTCTTTATGAATTGAAATCTTGTAGGGTTTCACTTTTCGGATTCCGGCTTTGTTGTATATATTTGTAAAATACGCTGCTGTTAAATCAATTTTCATGTTAGTTTCATCTCGTATTACACTTTTACTGAGCGAAAACAGTTTCAAGTAACTTTGAGTTTACTAAATTTATCGAAAGTTTGTAATTGATAAAAAGTAAAAATAACTTTTTCATTTAAATGCATTATATAATCTTTTAGATACACACATGTCTTCAATATCAAGCAACTGTACATATATCGGAAACTTTTCTATGCTAAATATATTAGAAAATTTCAACGATACATACGTTACCGTAGTCTCATTTCATTGTGGAGGAATGTATTCAGAATTTGTGTCGAATGCTCATTTTTAACTTCTGGTGAATTAAATAACTATCAATCAAGTTTCCTTTTTTTCTGCATATTACCAAATAATTCAAACGTATAGTTGTTGTCAAAATAATGAAAAGTATGCTATACTTTGATCATGAGTTGAATGTGCTTCTGTATGTTTGAAAAGTAGTCAAATGAAAAAGAAACATCACCTGTTCATGGCGAAAAATGAAATATTACTATTGTCATTTGTTCTGAGATGATAATTCAAAAGTAAAAAAGTTCATTCCCAACAATTTCAAACGTACATATGAAAAAATAGTGTAGTAACGTAGATATCAAGATAAATAATTTGTAGAAAAACGTCTAATTTTCAAAATTTCGTTTTTCTAAATCGGCTTGAATGGTGTTGTTGAATTTGTGTACTTCAATCCGTCAATATCAGTACTTTTGATTTGTAAAAATATTATGCATAAAAAAAACTTTATTTTTTGGTCAGTAAATCTCGCTATAAGCACCTTATTACTGAGAATGGGCGCTTATATGTATTGTTGGTCTCCTTGCACTATTTCAAATCCCTTTGTTCAATATTATATTATATTTTCATAACAATTCCATGTAACTAGGATGAATGACTGGTAACCGAGATATGAAACAAAGAAGCCTTTAAAGTTCAACAGGTGTGCATTAACTCCAAACAAACAAGGGGCCCGGGTGGTTCAATGAGTTAGGTAGTTGGATTACCTAACAACTCATATAAACCTATCACCAATACGGCGTGGGTTCGTGCCCGGCTTTGTAAATTACAAAAAGGTGCACTCGCGGCGGCAGGTGATAAAGTTTACCAGTTGCTTGGCCATGGTCGGTGGTTCTCTCCTGGTACTCCGGCTTCCTCCACCACTAAAACTGTTCATCATGATATAGCTGAAATATTGCTGAAAGCGGCGTTAAACGAAATAAATCAATAAATCAATCAATCAAACAAACAAACAATCCATGTGATTAATGAAAGATTGACGTTTATCCGCTATGTATAAAAAGTGCCGTTCATCGCCAAGGTATTGTTGTCATCTCCCATTCATTTTGACCTCCGCAGATGATAAAGTTCATTAACCCAACTCAATGCCACTGAACCTATGACAATAGTGAACTTGCCACCTATTTATCCTGAAGCTGATTTATTGATTATGAACTTGCTTAACCTTGAATGTAATTGCTAAAATGTAAAAAAACAACAACAATCAATTTAGGCACTGGACCACTTTATCATAGCATAAGTCAAAAGAATGTATGGCAAAGTAGTACGACAAAAAGCTTCTCTAATTGGTACATAACAGAAACAAACAATGAAAAACATTGCAAAATACTGAATATCAGAGGAAACATGAAGAGTTGATGATAATTTTAATCTCAAACCTAATGAGCCGGTGATTATATCCTGTATCTTTCAGTCTTGTGTTTTAATGTTCTTTATACAAATATCTTCATTATTCAATTATAAAAAAATACCATATCTTATAAATTGTTTTTTTTTAATTCATTATTTAAGTAAATGGAACCATTACATGTTGTCATGGAGACAAACAACTGTGTATTATACTAGACTTTTTAACATCTACGATGATATATATGCTAAGTGTATATGAAGGACAGTTTGAAGATACCAAAGGGAGGTAATCAGAATTCGAAAATCGATGAAGGACAGACAACACAATTGTCAACATAAAAAGGACAAAAGGACAAACAACGATCTACAAAACATACACATAAAATTAAAGAATTCATCCAATACAGTAATTCTTTTAATACTAAAAGATCGTTAATGACAGGAGGAAAATACCTCAAGACACTAAATGTTGAAAGAATAAGGGTATAATAAAGAAAAATGTTTGTTGTGGATTAAACTGTAGATTAGAATATCTAAATAAAAAGATGATCCGAATACGTTAACAAACATATTATATGCTGATTATATTAATGACATTTTTTTAAACCATACATTTTAGCATTCTACCGTAAATTAGTTTGTAGAAAGACAATTTTGAAGATACCAAGGGGGACACCGGAAGTAGTAAATCGTAGAAGGAGAGACAACACAAGGCCAAAATAAAAGAGACAAAAGAACAAACAACGATCTACAAAACACTACACATAAAACTAAAGATCGAGTAACACGAATATCACTAAAAACCGGGGATGAACTCATGTGCTCCGGAAGGGTGAGCTATCCCTGCTCCACATGTGGCACCCTGTCGTTAGTTTGTAGACGTGGTCATCGATGTATTCCGTGATAAGTTTTAATATACTGTAGTATGTATTAAAAACCATAATTTTATTGAATGTAAAATCTTATACAATATTTATAAAATGCAAGTATTACCTATCAATTCATTTTCCATCCGATACAGTTTAACAATATTTTAGTTTTTGTATTAGAACTGTGTATATTGTAACGTCTCATGTAATTAATATATATTGATAAAACAATTGTAGCCTTTTCATATCGGTCAGCACCTATTTAAGGCGATCACCCTTCAACAATTTACTGACCGTCCAAATAACGATAGACGGTCACTTGGGAGCTTAGAACTTATATTTATCGACTCATGACAGTGTACCGATATTGACCTGATTAAAAGGCTTTCATATTATATGATAAGTTACCCCAACATGTGTTCTTTGCATAATATATCTTTGATCATATGTCATAAAGGTTAGAGAATACCGAAAGGACAATCAAGAATGGACAATCCAGAGAAACTGGCAACATAAGGTACACAAGACGAAGACAAACAAAGTAAAAACACAACACAATATGTACTGGATACCAGTATACACAAACAAACATAAATAATGTAAATAGGACATGAGTCCTCCCACAAACAACCGGAGGTAAAGACGAACCAAACATCGGTTTTATGCGAAAATCGTAACGGACATCATAACACGGAACTCATAACGTAAAGACACATAATAGGACAACACAAATAAATTAACCTGGGGTGAACTCATCTGCTTCCGTTAAACATCAGAGCTTATGTGGAAATACCGGAATTATCGCAACCTGTTTTAGGCTTTTTTTCTCAGTGTCTTTAAAATTCGAGTCTGAGTACTAAAGTACAATGTATAAGTATGTTATCATACAATCATTTCTGGTTCGGTCTGTTGACTCTATTATTGAATTAACCACGAGCTTAAATAGAGACTACATTCCTTCTTCTCTCACTAAGCACATAGCTCCCAATGGAATACTGATTGACTATTTAGTATGTGCTATACCAAGCCGAGGACTTCAATTTGACAACTAAGCGCTTGAATTGCCGTATGGTAAATTTGACTATACCTGCTGTTTTCATTTTTCAATTTTTCTCCAGTCTCTGTTATTCACTTATGTAGATACATTTTCTTTTGTACATTTTCTTTTTGTGCATCTACCAATGCTGAAAGGATGCATTTAATAAAAAGGGGTACCTGGGGGATAGTGGTTAGGGGTATTTATCGCTATTTTTAGCAATCTTACTGTTATATCGCGACTACCGGACAAATTGGGAAAAAGGGGGGATCCCCGGATAGTTTTGATGAACTGACCGGTGAAACCCACGACATTGGGAAGGTGTCTGGAAACTGTAACACTTGACATCAGCAACGATCTTAACCACTCGACCACCGAGGCCCCTTTGATATAAATTATGTATTTTCACAGAGGAGAGTAACATTTGTATATTTCATAAGGTTCCGTCATGGTTATGATTGTATGATAGTTTGAGTAATAACTACATATGCAGTCAGTGCCTATCACCACAATAAAGTTGTGAGTTCGAATCCCGTTCATGCCAAAGTGTACTCGATACAACATTATATAATAAACTTTGTAAGTCACTTACGGCAAATCGATAGTTTTCTCTGGGTACTCCGACCAAGAAAAGCTGACTTCCACGATGCAACTGAAATAGTGCTGAAAGTGACGTTAAACACCATAACCTGACGCTATATTTCAGTGACTATACTAGCTATATTAAGATGGTAATTTCGTTGAGGACACTATGACACTATGTCATGCATTATGTTGAACACATTGCACAAATGTAGTCGATAGCTATCATATATGTAACAGAACTTTATAAAGTAACTGTATTTGATTCTTGAAGGTAAACATCCTTTATTCATGTTCTTAGAGATGAGCCACCAAAATAGGTGGAGATTTTTTTACTTTAGAATATAGGATTGAATCGCTAATTTTGGATGAAATATAAGAAAAGCCCTATATTTGATACATAAGCAATACCTGAATAGCATTAGTTCCTTTTGCCCTTGAGAGTACTCGGTGAAGAGTTTGAAGATACCAAAGGGGTAATCAGAATCCGTATATCGAAGAAGAACAGACAACACAATGGCCAATAGAAAAAAGTACAGAAGAACAGACAACGATCTACAAAACATACATATAAAACTAAAGACCGAGTAACACGAACTTCACTAAAAACCGGGGGTGAATTCAGGTGCTCCGGAAGTGTAAGCAGTTCCTGTTCCACTAGTGACACCCGTTGTGTTATTCTAGCTACACACCCGATGATAAGTCATGAATAAAGAAAAGACCAGGGAAGTGTTTACGACAAGTGGAACATATCCGTGGTCATTTGTGACACGGATATCCCATAGCAGTCAACCAAGTCATGGTGGCGACCGTAGAACTTTGGAAGTGATGACTTCGACTTAACCAAGCTTCCTTGTTATTCCACAAACGCTAAATTTGATATCTACTTGTTTGTTACTACTACTGGGTCGATACCTCTGCTGCTGGATTATTATACCCCCGCTCCATTGTTTTACCTCTGTCCGTCCTTCCGTCTGTCTATCCTTCCGTCTGTCCCAAGATATTTTTCGTCGCATTTTTCTCAGCAGTTATTGATGACAGAAATCTGATAGTTGGTCACAAGCTTCATATAGGTACCTCATATCGTGTGAAGCGTTTTTGGACCCGTCAAATTCCTACCTCCTGTTTGCCAGCTTGGTTGGTTTTTATACACATTGAACATACATGCGGGGGTATCATAAGTGAGCATTAGCTTACAGTTCATCTTGTTATTATCGAAATGTACAGTTCCTAAATAACGTACTTAGTCCTCGTCCTTAGTCCTCGTCCTTAGGTCATAGATGAAGATAGGTGAGGATTAGTTTTCAGTTAATCAATAACAACTTAATAGACTTTAGAAATAGCGTTCCGTAGATGTATTATTTGTCTCCTAGCACTATTTCCAATCCCTTTGTTCAATAGCATATTATATTTTTACAGCATTTCCATGTAGTTATGATTATGACTATTGATCGAGATATGAAACAAAAGAAGCATTTCAAGTTCAACAGGTGTGCTTATATATGTATGCATTAACCCCAAACAAATAAACGCCCCATGTGAGGTTCGCTTAATGAAAGATAAACATTTACCCGTTTTGCATAAAAAGTACCGTTCTTCGCAAAGCTGGTTGCCATCTCTCATTCATTTTGACCTCCGTTGGTAGATATAGTTAAATAGTGGATTTGGTGACCTTGGTGGATTTTGACTATCCTGTTTAGACCCTTTGGTTTTATTGATCCCAAGGATTAATAAATTATTTGGCTCTCAAATAATTTGGCCATGAGCTTACCTGTTGAATGTTATTCCAGAAAAACGTACTAAATTTGGTTTCTACATTCTTATACCCTGTAGGCAGATCTTTTTTATTAGAATGTTTATCTATTGATCTGATAGCAATGAAACTGTACTGGAAAACTGAAGCCCAATAAGGGTAATAACAAAATTATCGAACTCCGAACAATCTTCCAAAGGGAAAGTCAAAACTCATACAGACAAAATCAGTCAACAACCGGAATACTGGGAAAACCGTAATGATCCTGACTTGGAACAGGCATTTCCAAAGAAATGGTGGGTTGAATCAGATTTTACGGCGCCAAACCTCTCGCTTTCATTATGGTTCAAAGGTATAGCTGAAAACTTACTTCAGTTTAATGTACATAGAAGATAAAGGGAATATGTTGCATTTTAATATCTGTAAATTTAGGAGCAATATTATAAATAGAGAGAGTCATCGAAGTTCCAGCTACATACCACAAAGAATAGGGAGGGCTGTGGTCGTGATCCTATGACAGTTGAATGTACACCTACTTGTGCAATCCGTACCTATTACCACTAATGCTGTGAGCTTGAACCCTGTTCATGGCGAGGTGTACTCGATGCAACTTTATGTGATACGGTTTGTCTGCGACTTGCCACGATATAGCTGAAATATTGTTGAAAGTGGCATTAAATACCATAAACCAACCAATCAACCAAGCCACTAAGAATACAATGATATTCACCAAAGTCCGAGATGTAAGAACGTGTCCTTGGTGATTTTGTTTACCTTACACTGAGTAAAACATTATACCAATACTATATATCATAAATATGTGTCATTCCATACATGTACATTTTCCAAGAAAATATTAATTATAAAAGCGTTAGTAGTACAATCTATTGCTGTTATACTGCTTCTGTTTACCAATATAATGTATTGATTCTAGGAATATTAGGAACTCAATAGAGTGTCATTATTAAATGAATCACATCTCTAATGATGAGTATGATGACACATCTGTGGTGACAAACTGAAAAATAGATTTTACTGACCGATTTCTGACACACCGAGATTATAGGCAAATAACTTAGAATCAATATCCTCTGATCATCTCGAACTTGTTTACAAGATGTAACTGACGTATGTTTCCCAAGGCCAGATTCCGGTTTCTTTAATATCTGTGATTTCTTCTTAGAAAACGACAACGTCTTCCAAAGGTATACAAATACAGCTTCTGAATAAATTATCGTTTCTTGAAATCTTCTATTAATCAACACTAGTATATATGTAATATGAATATACTGATATATGTTTTTTAAACAATTAATATATATATACACACACTTTTATTTGATATTTAACATAGGATACCATTTTTACAACTAGATGTAATTAAATAGGGAAATAATATGATTTACTGGTAAGACTGGTATTATTATTGGTACTTCCAGTCATGATCGAGAGAGTGACAAACTGCTGAATATGTACATGTCCTAGGTTGATAGAGTCGGTTTGTATAAGCCAGTCAGTATGATACCATTCTCCCTGTAAACCAAAACCTTAATTTCACGTTCCGATGTATAGATGATGTACTTTCACTAAATAATTCTAGATTTGGTGATTTCGTTGGTCGCATTTATCCCATTGAGCTTGAAATAAAGGTGGTTAAGAATGAAACTTTACGACAAAAGAGATGGTTTCAATTTTCCCATTCTGAAACTTCCATTTATATGTAGCAACACCTGCATATGGAGTATACATCTCTCAGATGATACAATATTCCAGAGTTTGTGGTTCCTTTCTCATGATTTCCTTGATAGAGAGTTGCTGCAAACAGGTAGCTACTGAGGGTTCCTCTTGATTTAAGTCATCACTTCGAAGATTTACGGTCGCCACCATGACTTGGTTGATCGTTATGGAATATCTGTGTTACAAATGACCACGGATAGTTCCACTTGTCGTAAGCACTTCCCGGTCCTTTCCTCGTTCATGACTTTTCATCGTGTTTGAAACTCGATTAATACGTACGACGGTTGCCACTAGTGGAGCTGGAACTGCTACCCTTCCGGAGCACTTGAGTTCATCCCCGGTTTTTAGTGAGATTTGTGTTGCTCGATCTTTAGTTTTATATGTATGTTTTGTAGATCGTTGTTTGTCCTTTTGTGCTTTTTCTTTCGGACATTGTGTGGTCTGTTCTTCCTCGATACACAGATTCTGATTACCCCTTTGGTATCTTTCGGACATTGTGTGGTCTGTTCTTCCTCGATATACGGTTTCTGATTACCCCTTTGGTATCTTTCGGACATTGTGTGGTCTGTTCTTCCTCGATATACAGATTCTGATTGCCCCTTTGGTATCTTTCGGACATTGTGCTGTCTGTTCTTCCTCGATATACAGATTCTGATTGCCCCTTTGGTATCTTTCGGACATTGTGTGGTCTGTTCTTCCTCGATATACAGATTCTGATTGCCCCTTTGGTATCTTTCGGACATTGTGTGGTCTGTTCTTCCTCGATATACGGTTTCTGATTACCCCTTTGGTATCTTTTGGACATTGTGTGGTCTGTTCTTCCTCGATATACGAATTCTGATTGCCCCTTTGGTATCTTTTGGACATTGTGCTGTCTGTTCTTCCTCGATATACAGATTCTGATTGCCCCTTTGGTATCTTAGATATACAGATTCTGATTGCCCCTTTGGTATCTTAGATATACGGATTCTGATTACCCCTTTGGTATCTTTTGGACATTGTGTGGTCTGTTCTTCTTCATACAGATTCTGATTTCCCCTTTGGTATCTTCATACTCTTCTTGCAATGACCAATCTATAAAAATAAAGCAAACTATATAACAGAACATTCCACTATAACAGGGTATACGTAATCACCCTTGCTCGGCCATCCGTATCACCAGTCGCCCATATTTACAACATTAAGGCTTCGTTACTTATTGTTGATGTAATATATAAGAACACTATTATATGAGAAGGCCACGTCTTAAGTGGCATCAAAGTAAGCCCATACATTGGACATTCTTGATTTAAACCAAGCCTTTGTACTGTCCATGTTTATGTCGTTATTCGTTTTCGTGGTCGCGTGTGATCTTATTGAGTGGATTCAAATCTATGCAGGCTTTTTTTAAATTGTTTATCTATATTGTCCTTGGAATCGCCTTATCAAGAGGGGACGGGATTGATTTCATTAATCGGTTAAACCCTGTCACAATATGTGCCTGTCCAAAGCCATGACAAGTATTTCCACCGCCATATATCGTAGTCATTTGTCGTGTCCAATGGTTAGATATAAGAGGGGATCGGTTGTTGTTAATATTGGTGGAATTGTTGACCATCACTGTTTCGTCATTCTTTTCATAATAAGCTTTATTAGGCTTCCAGCAGGTGCTGATAACAACATTGCTGTATTGATTAGAGTGTGGAAGGCCAATGGATCGATCCGTGGGTGGGTCAAGCTAAAGATTAACACATTGTTATTTTCTCTTTGTTCGCTATTAACCCAGCATTATAATGAGAAAGAATGAAGAATGAATGGTTGGTTCGCAGCCAGCATGATGTTTCAAGAAGGAGTGACATTTGTAATCATGGGAAAATGTTTGCATGTCTTTGATCAGCGTGTTGTAACAAAAAGTATCATCATCATCTCATAAATAATTACTCACTCGCACTTAGACATGAGTAGTCTGTATTACATACATTATGTAGTCATGGGTCGATACTGTCGATTATATTTTATCCTACATGTATTCATTTATGTTAGTTATAGCATTCAGAGATAAAGGGACAATCAATAATGGACAATCCAGAGAGGATGGCCACTTTGGACATACAAGACACAGGTCGATGACAAACATTAAGGCAAAAAAAAAAAGAAAAAAAAAACAATAATAAAACACAATAAAAAAAACCCAAAAAAAACCAAAACAAATCAGACAAACCAACAACATACAACCAAAAACAAACAAACAACATACACACAAACAATTCAAAGCAAAACAAAACAAAACAAAACAAAATCCAACAAAAAAAACAACTAAAAGGATGGGATGAGCACCATCAAAAACTGGGGTGACACAAGGAGCTCTCACGACTATAGGTTATCAAGAGGAATTATCACGATTATATTATGTGGTTTAATCCTGGCAATTTTGTGCCATGTCCCAAGACTCGATTGTTTCCTTTATACATATTGTAAAAATTAAGGAGTATGTTTTGGTATTCGACACTACTGACTGTGTTAGGTCTTCTGTGAATTGTAATATTTTGGTTGATTCTCAAAAATCATTTACCCTACATTCTACCTCGTAGAGCGTTATTGATAAGAAAGTAAATGCATATTTGTTTTAAGATTTATCGTGCGAGGGATTACATATTAAGTTTAAAATGTCAACAAAATAGTATAAAATTTCATAATGTATTTTACATATAATTAGACGTGATTACTGCAATCTGATTGGCTGATCCACCTGGAGCAACATTGGTTATTCTTGATAACCTGGATTGGTATTGTGACATCGCCAACATATTCATTCGCCTATGACAAATTCATAAAGTCCCAGGAAATAATCGTAATTAAAATCGAGGAATCATTACATTTTGTTGTAAAAATTAGATTATATTATTTTGTCTGTTCTTCTGCGATTATGGATTCTGATTATCGCTTATGTATCTTCAAACTCGTTCGGCGTTTATTAAGCGTAAACTGTTCCAAATCAGGTTACGAATGTATATCATATAACATGTTCAAAAATTGAACCTATTTCTTAAGTAAACATATCCATGGCTCGAATAATACAGTTTTTATATTCCGACTGTCTCTGTTTCATCTACAAAGTGGAACAGTAATAGACATTGATTTATTAAAATAATTGACAAATTAATTAGTCCACATAGTAATAGATTCAAATTGCAATATATTCAAAATCCAAGAATACAAATGTGAAATAATCTATACTATGTGAATGAATACATACATAGTTTTATCAGTCAATGTAAATTTTATATTGTAGCAAAACTGCTATATTATTACAGCAATCTAATGTAGCTGTCCTTTACAAACTCGGTAAGCTTTCGTGTTCCAATCAAAGCAGGTTTTGGTGGAATGACACTAGAAAAGACAATAATACAAAATAGGTTTCAAAATCCAAGGAAAAATATTAACGAATGGCCAGTTCAACATTTGGACTGATGACATGTTGTAGACATTGTCTCATTGACACGATAATGCGCACAATTGTGGCTTGTAAAATGTTATTGATCTACCCGTTGAAAGCCTTTTCGTGGAAATGACAGAGTGGTTTGTTTTTGTGGTCTGCGTCAGCCATGGCTATGCAATTCGTCACCATTGTGCTCGTCGGGATCAAGTGGGGTTTATTTTGACAGCCACGTCATGACATCGCTGTTTTGCTGCTGATGAAAGCTAAATATACACAAACAGTGTTGTCTTGCATTGTCTTACTGAAACATAATGCCAGGTCAATTCAGATGCTTAAAAATCACAATTTGTACATCAAGTACATTCTAAAATGATCTACATGGTCTTAAGCAATGTCACCATATTGTTTTACATATATATTTGACAACTGAAACCACAATAATGCGGTAGCTTGGAGTTTCAATTACGTATTACATTTTTTATACTTTCAATATTATCTCCGTTGGTCGTTCATCTATCAAACACCACATACTTCAAACTTGTCGAGCCATTGTTTAGAGTCATCATACTAAATTACCACGTAACTATTGATGTGTATATGTGGTGTACTGTTCCATCTCGTATTGCTAAGTTGTACTCGATGCAACATTATGTTATAATGTTTATCTGTGACTTGCGACAGGTCGGTAGTTTTTCTCCAGGTTCTCCAGATTCCTCCACCAATAAACCTGAAGGTGGTGTTAAACATCATAGCCATAGCCCCTTTATTGCTAAGTTCTAGCACCTGTGTAAGCTTATTTAATGCATTCTAACACTTGTTGTTCATGCTTGCCTTTTGTTGGTCCGCGGGTCGACTGAATCTTTCATTTTATCATTAGTCATCTGTTCCATAATCATTGGCATAGATATTTGAAATCACCTAAATAGCCATATTCCGAGTTCTCGAGCCAGATGTGACGGATTCGTTTCGTACCATAAACTTTGTACAGTAATATTTGGGAACTAGCTATTCTGATGTACATCTAGACATCCATCGTTCATTTACGTAATCCATAATTAATAAAATAATATAATATTCAATATATAATTGATTTATATGTCTGATACAATTACCTATAAGTTACATAATTTCTCATGGGATCCTCCATTGTCAACATCAAGCAACGCATGTCTTAACCATCATCTAGTCTGATATGTATGTATATAGCTGGTCTTCTTGAAACATAATGACCACCTCAAGTTTATCAATGTGTTAGAAAGTCTTGGTCTAATAGAATTAACACATATATACATGTACATGTATGTAAATATCACATGTCATAATGTACACTGTGAGGGATTGAAAGTTTCTTGTCAGAAATTGCACTATGGACAGTTGAAAATGTGAGTTAAAAAAGCACTTTGAATAATTGAAGGTTTCATTTCAGAAAATGCACAGTGGAAAATTGAAAATTCTTTTCAGAAACAGCAATATGACATTGAAATTGTATTTTCCGAAATTGCACTGTGGGAAATTGAAAGTTTATTTTCAGAAATTGCTCTATTGGACATCAAACTTGTCATCCCAATCCCTAACCATATGTTTTGTACATTTTTAATCTGTATCTTATAAAATGAGCAAAATATACTATAATATCATTACGAATACACAAAGAAAGTAAATAAAATACAGTTGGGCAGCTTATGTGAGGTTTGGAATAAACAAGGAAAATTGTGTGTTAGATCCTGGTGGATTCAAGTTGAAGATAAATGAATGGCATTGTCTGCTTCTCTATGAATCAAGCTCTACTCTTTGCGTACAATAAAGGTGGATCTTGCTTGTAATCCTCTTATAGAGCTCATCTTCTAGATTATTATTACTATGAATTTATTATTACTGTTGAACGTTTAATGGGCAGTGTTAATGCTTTGTTCAGTACCACCAGGATAGTAACTTTTACCTGCCAATGCAAAAGTATTTGGAGTTGAAGAGGAATGACAAATTTAGTAGTACTAGTATGTAGAAGCTAAACCTACTCTTTTTTTAACTCTACAATAGAGATCTTCAACGCAAGGAGTATGACAATTTCCAAGCACATTATCCACTTTGGTCCCCGGTTTTAACCTAATACCCCCACCCTATACATCAAATGGGGAGACGCTAACCAGCACTGTGTGTTTGAGACATGGTGGTCTTCACCGGTACTCATCAGATTCTATAGGGAGCGCTTCCAGTAGATAATTAATACACAACAACTTTTGCAGTCCATGTATAGATAGGTAGCGATTGTTTATTGCTCAGAAAACTTGTAAACATTGAAATCGATTATATAAGCTTCTAAATATGAGTTTCTTTGAGTGGCAGAGACTATAAAATAAAATTGGTATTTGTTGCTTCTCCGCTAAGCACGTAGACGTAGCATTAAGGATAAAAGAGCAAAGAATGGTTCGCTCGGAATCGGAATAATGCGTCCGAGTGGGGCGACATGTCTATCCACGGATTATTGTTTCAATGACCTAGCACTGCAAAAAATCCGACTAAGCGTATTGGTCTAGTACAAAGCGGACCTCATCATCATTTCATTGAAAATTAACTTGTTCTCGTCATGATATAGTTGAACAAATTGTTGAGTTGGCACTAAACAACATTCGCTCACTCAAATTGTAGAGTAACCATAGCAATAAGTAAATTCTGTAGCATTTTCTGTTGGGTTAACATTATATTGGTACTCTTTATGAGTTAATGACATTTTCACTTGGCCATTAGGAGCCCGGGTGGTTCAATGAGTTAGGTCGCTGGATCTAACAACTCATACAAGCCTATCACCAATACGGCGTGAGTTCGCGCCCGGTTTTGTAAATTACAAAAAGGGTGCACTCGACTCGCAGACGTAAGTGATAAAGTTTACCAGTTGCTTGCCCATTGTCGGTGGTTCTCTCCGGGTATTCCGGCTTCCTCCACCACTAAATTTGTGATATAGCTGAAATATTGTTGAAAGTGGCGTTAAACACCAAAAATCAAAATCAATCAAAATCACTTGGCCATTGCATTGTGTAGTACCCATTTGGTATCTTCAAACTTTTCCATGCATTATTTGCACAAACTTCACCAGAGTTTGACAATAAGTGAGTATCTTCTGCCCATGTCTGTCATCTGTAGTTAATACTAAGATGGGTTCCTAGATCGTACGTAAATCGTCAAGATATGTTTTGTATTTAGTGGGTTGATAGAAAATCCGAAAATCTAATAAACTAAACAAATCAAAAGATTCATATTTTAGTAACTATGTGCTGATCTAGCAGCTGTGAAAATTCATATTAAATTTTGTAAATAAATAAAATTTAGAGGTCAAATGCCGATCAACCAATATTCCTGTTGTTGGCGAGTTAGGTCTATGCCCATTATTTTTGGAACTGAGTTCTGTGAAGTATCATAAAAATATTTTATGCTTTATCCAATGACCCCGGTGCAGGTCTTGTAGCTGATGCTTTCGTTATGTTTATAATCAATTATATATTTTCGTTTCATTATTCAATCACTAATGTCAAGGATGTATATAGTATACTATATACATCCTTGCTAATGTACATTATTATTTAAAATTGTACTTTAATTGTACGCTAGCAATGAGCATCAGTTTTGTAAATTTCTTCGGTCATTAGACAATTTATTGATGGCTGATCATGTGATTGACATCATGTGATCATTTGGTAAATATGGCGGATTTAGTGTAAATCTTCGAATTCTGTCATATGGAAAAGAAATGTTTGCTGCAGAAAAGATTTGATTCTGTGAACGATAGTGATTTATCACATGTTGCAATTCTTGAATCTAGTTTAGAAGATCACATTGACGCAGTTGTCACAATGGACGAAGACAATTCAAAAGTAAATAAATTGAAGAACAAGCCCCCACGGCCACGCACAGCCTGCCACAGCAGGGGAGATAGACGTGTACTTATAGACACTGACATGATGGTCATGTTTGATTATCTCCCTTGCTTGTAGATGTAAACAACGCATTTTATGTTCATTATTCAGCACATATTTATAATATAAATTAGAAATAATATTAATGCATGTATCATTTCTAATTAAATAAGAATATGAATTGTGCACTACTGGTCGAGGACCAATTATTGCCAACTTGCATGTTACTCGCGACTTGCAAGAGCACCCGAATTTACGGGCCATTTTTTTGCAGACGACAATAATAAATGGTGTCAAAACCCCATTAGAAACCATATCTCTTTATATAAACCTTGCGGGGGGTGGGGGTCAAGTAAGTGAAGAGGAGATGCCAGTCAGTCACTATTATTAACAGAAAAATATAGCAGATTGGTGTTCTATTGATTGCAAAATACTGGATTGCTACTCTTCCCTTCCGATTCAGTGACAAAAAAACAACAACTTTACAAAGGCTCCCTGATACGAGCATGCACATAAAAATTATTTATATTTCCGTCCAAGGTAAGTCGATTGGTAACATTCAAAATTATGAGGTGCTTGAAGGGGTGTATTGGACTACATACAAATGTAGAAATAATCTGACAAATACAAGAAAAAATTGGTGATAATTGGTCCTTGACCAGTACAATTGAGAAAAAATAAAATAACCAACATCAGGTTTTTAGAGACGACTATTTGAAACACATGCATTGTAAATAGTAGGGCTATCACACTTAACAAAGTTCCATTTTCGCTAAATCTGATTTTTTTATTTGCTCGTAACTTGACAGACAAATTTCCAATATGGCGGTAATCACTTCGTTAATTAGACCAGGGAACATTGGCTGGTAATGTCGTCAAGCAAAATTCCTACAAGGTATGATGACATACATTTGCATACCTGTTAACCCTCCCGCATTTCGCGGGAAACTACCGCTTTTGAGCTCGGCATCCCGCAAAGAATGTGCCTCCCGCGCGGGAGACTAAAAACTCCCGCTTTGAAATACTTCTCCCACATTATCTCCCGCGACCATAAATTTGATTAAAATTGAAAAGTTGGACGCCATTTTTGTTGTTTTTATCAGCTGGGTCATTAAAACGTTTGCGTGAATCAGCCGATTGTTAATCAGAATTCTCTCGGTTTTTACTAGAAACGCCGACAATGTAAGTTGTTTGCAATATCGAATGGATAACTACACGAATCAAAGTTGTGGAAAAAGAAAATTTGAAGGCGAGTATCGTTCAATTACTTGCTTAAATACGAAAAAAGCTTTAAAAAAAATACAATTCAACTATGTCACAATCAAGGAGACGTTGGCATTCAGGACCTAGCACCCCTTCTTCAAAGAAGAAGAAACATTATTGCAAATTCTTGGAGGACTGGACAAAATTATACGATTGGGTGCATCCTACTTTGAAGATCTTTAGGGAATGATATGGCATTTTGCAAACTTTGTTCTACAAATTATAGTGTCAGCCATGGTGGTGTATATACATTGTAATATTAAAAGACATGCTGATGGAGATTCACACAAAAAAGCAGTTGCTTCAACAAGGAAATCAACCAATCTTCAAAATGCAGACCCAGAGAGAATTTTTTCTATGTTAAAAAAAATCCAGACAGATACGAGATCTGAGTTGAACAATGACACACTTTGTTCTTTATTATGTGCAAAGCAAAATCAAAACTTGTTGTGTTATGAGTATGAACCAAGTGATTCTGTTCTAAGATCAGCAAAACAAGCTGTATTGTCCTACCAAAGTGGTTTGAAGTAATGTTGCTCAGCAACAACAATAAAAGTTGTACAGTAAATTTTGTTTGCTTTAATCTAAAAATTTTAGTGTGAAAAAGTTTGTCACGCAAAATCTCCCACATTAAATAGTTGGAATGTGGGAGATCTCCCACATACACAATCTCTGAGGTTAACAGGTATGACCAAGGACATACCATTTTTTGTGCTATACAAAAAATTAGCACCTCTTAATATAATGGATTCAAAGTAATTTGCCTAAAAACAAATGTATTTCTCTACACTAAAATAAATAATTTTGATTCTGAAAACAAAAATGCAAACAAATCAATAATCTAAATATCTTACTAGAGATATATCTGTTGGCTCTAGTATATAACAAGTCTGACATTGGCATTGGTCCATTAAAGACTGTTTGGGAACCAGATCCATCTACTACCAGTCTAAAATAAATATATGATGGTAGGTACCAGATTGACAAGTAAACACACATTTAAATGTTAGATAAATCAAGTTACCACACTTAAGCTTATATTGTGGGTAAACTAAAATCAAAATAAGAAATTACAAGATTAAATGTAATTGCTGATCGCCTCAAGGTCTGTTTTAGATACAAGTTATACTAGAATACTGGATATTGTTATATCTGCAGAAGAATGGCAAAACTCAATGCCCTAGCTATAAATTTTATGTGTACTAATTTGAAGAATTAATTTCATATGTACATAACATAGAATTTCTTTAACATCACAGTTGTTGGTGATATTGCTAGTTTGAAATGTACACGAGGAAGAGTTATGTAAGAAGGATGTAATACACTACAATTAGTAGCAATATCAAAAGTATAGAAATCTTATTTTATTGGGAAGATGGAAGATTTCATTCAGAAAGGGGGAAACAGACCATTTACTGTTAAAAAATAGTCAAATGTTCATTACAATATATCATTTTCATTATTTAATCGGATGCTATAATTATTCTTATTCAGAAAATCTTTTTTCAACTTAGTCATATAAGATAGCTTTTGACCTTATTCTTTATATAGTTGGCATAGTTTATTTGAAAGATTAGTCAGTCAGATCTGTTTTGGGGTAAAACCATTTTACATTAAGGGGGTAATATTTTTTTTGGAAAATTTCATTGCTACAAGTACACAATGACAATTGTCATTATCAATGTACTTTGCAAACATAAATTAAACAAAATATATGTCAATGAGTCTTGTAATAAAAACCTAACAGTTTCCTAATTTTTCTGCTTTAAGAATGAAGGCTACATCATTTTATTATCTTTTGTACTTGGCAAATTATTACTTTACATTTATTAGGTCTATTAGGTCAGAATTCTTTTTTTTAAGTTTATACTTGTATCAGTAAATAAAGAGTGTTGTTTTCATACCTGTGGTTTTGTATTTGTGGATGCATTCCCTTACATAACATCTTCCAATCAGGTCGATCATCTTCAGGAATCAGATCTAAACACGGAACTATTTCCAGATAGTCAGCCGTTTTATTTACAATTATACCTTGAATTAACAAAAATTATAAAGAGCTTGAAATAACCACAGCACGCGAGTGTTAACAATAGTTTGAGTGGTTAAATAATGCTAAACAAAAACTGTTGCGGTTAAATTACACAAACTAGGGACCCTCTCATGTTTAGGACAGACGAACAGGGAAAGCAGTTCCTAATAAAAATAATAATATAATAAAACTTTATTCCAGGTTTGTGTTTAGACAGGTTTCAATGTATTTGAGCAAAACAATTGTCAGTAAAAGAATTTGCTGAAAAATTAAACTTATGATGTGATAATTAAATTGTTTCATCAAGTACCTGTTTCTGGTGTGGTAGTATCTAACATTAAACTTACAATGTGATAATTAAATTGTTAAATCAAGTACCTGTTTCTGGTGTGGTAGTATATAACATTAAACTTACGATGTGATAATTAAATTGTTTCATCAAGTACCTGTTTCTGGTGTGGTAGTATCTAACATTAAACTTACAATGTGATAATTAAATTGTT
>MJUT01033995.1:784274-795622 GCA_002080005.1 Gigantidas platifrons
GTTGGTATTTGCAAATATATTATTTCTTTTTCGGACTTCCGATAACACAAGGCCCGGATAGCGACCTCTTCCTTGTCGAAGACATTATACAATGAGTAAATGCAGTTCAAACAACCTGTGATTAAAACTTACTAATCAATATAATTCATCAAACAACTTACCTGAGATTATTTTGACAGTTTCACTTCCTGTTGTTTTCGTGATGCCATCTCGCGAGAAATATGCCGAAGTAAACAACACGAATTATCGTTCTTTTGTCATTTCGTAGTGTCGGGTGTTCTGGCGGGTGAAGGATGGGATGGGGGGTTATTTTAATGACCCGCGGCGGGTGATGAGACCTGGCGGGTGATGTGGTCGTTTGGCTGGTATGACCCGCCAATGGTGGGTGAGTTGGCAACTCTGTGAGCAACTACAAAAAATACGGAATAAGCTTGTTTCTTATCATCGTCGGTAACCCACGGTTGATTCCGATACGTTCCTCTCTCTCCATCACCCGTGGGTCAAATCGCTTGTAAACATTCGTACTCATGAATAATTCATAATTCTTCGCATTGCAAACTTCTAATGCAATTCAACCAATCAAATTGTTCCTTTCATAATGAGTTTGGTTAAAAGTTAAAAATGTCGGACCTGTTGCAAAAATTTGTAGTGAAAGAATTGAGGGACTTTCTATACTGCACTACACTTCATCCACACATTTTCATGGGAACATCCATTACTGACAGAACGATTTTTTAACTCCGATACCAAAGAGTTTCACTTTAATAAATGTGATTTTGATTGGTTAATTCGAAACTTTGAATATTCATGAGTACGAATGTTTACAAGCGATTTGAACCACGTGTGATGGAGAGAGAGGAACGTATCGAAATCAACCGTGGGTTACAGACGATGGTTTCTTATTAGCTGAAACTTTTATTATGAAGTTTATTATTATTCTTTCTTTTTTTCTCAAATTCATAAAGCTGTCTGCAGCCTATCCTTTATGTGTGTTTGGGTCCTAAACAGGGTAGAGTCTAATATAGCATGCTAGGTGAAATCCTAAATGTTTAGGATACTTTTGTTACAGTTCACTTTTACACTTATTGAATAGGGGTAGTCGCTATTGATAAAACATTTTAAAGTAATCTTACTGTCATAGATAAAAAAAATGTTGAATACATACAAAGACAATTACAAGGTTCCCTTCAAGTCATACATAAGCTGATGTATACAAATAGAAGTGAGCAATTTGTTTTGCTGATTAATTGTCTATTGATATTGGCCGGGATTCTGTTTCATGGATGTCGAAAAACAGGATACTATTAGAGGTTATATTCCTATATAAGCAATTATTGGATAATAAAGATTCTATTATAAAAGATTTAGATTTAAAAGGTGCAAGAGTTATCTCCCATATTTAACTTTGAAAGACACAAGAGTTGCCTCCCATGTTATACTGTAGAAATTTTTCTTGTAGGTATGACAATAGCTCCTATGGTATTCCAGATTTGTACATTAATTTGGTGTCCAGAAAGTCCCAGATATTTGATGATATTTCATAATGATGAAGAGTCTGCTGAAAAAGGTATGTTTTGATTTACATGATACTGTATTATATCTTTTTAAGTGGAAACTTACTGAATTACCATTATTGGAAAGCAGAACATCAATGGAATTATCATTTCAGGTATTTTTATTTTTTATTTTTAATGAAATCTGTATATTTGTTATAAAATACAACTCCATACAACATTATGTGATAAAGTTTGTCAGTGAGTTGCATCATGTCAATGGTTTTCTCTGGGTACTTCGGTTTCCTCCACCAATAAAACTGATTGCAACGATATAACTGTAATATTGTTGAAAGAAGCATTAAACACCATAAACCTAACCCTAACCCTAACCATCCATACTATAAACAACAATACAAGACAGACAGACATTCAGTCAATAATAGATATTTCAACTAAGGTATTGTTACAGTATATTTGTATGTTAAACTGATTAATGGAGAGAGAGATATTATTGTGTGTGCTTTAATTTGTTCACAGTACAAAATGTACCTCTAGTTTAAGAGGGTTAGGGTTATGGTGTTTAATGCCACTTTCAACAATATTTTAGTTATTTCATGGTGGTCAGTTTTACTGGTGGAGTAAACCGAAGTACCCAGAGAAAATCAAACCACAGACCTGCCGAAAGTCACGAGCATAATTTATCAATTAAGTACATTGTACACCTCACCATGAGTGGGATTTGAACTCACAACAGTAGTAGTGATAGGTGATAACCTGAATAAAGAGGAGAGAGGTACATTTGTATATCAGTTTGTGTGCTTTATTCACAGTACCTCTACTGTTTAAGACAAGGCTGAGCTAGTGTTACAGTCTCAGCACAGTCTCTATTTACAACACTGTTTAATATTTCCAGCGTTGGTTTGGTTAAGAAATAAAATTGATGTATCAGAGGAATTGGAGGAAATGAGAAGTGAAGGAGAGAGACAAAGAAAATCTAAAAATGTAAGACATTTGTAAAATTGGTTTACATTATTGTAGTCATGTGATTGTCATGTGATTGTCAGGAATTTGAATGAAATTGTATCTAAATACAACACAATAAAAAATGTCCAATAAATTATTCAATATTTTTAAATACAAGATTCAAGAATTTAAGCAATAATTTGGATATCGTTGGGGCAGCCTGAAGGAAAACTATTTATTCAGAACCACTCTTCATGATAATCATTGAAAGGTCTTTTATCCTGAATTGACCTTAATTTGTTAAGACTGCAAACATAGTAATATAATGGATCTATGGAAAATGTACCAAGTTCTTCTCAATAACCTAGGATGTACAGGCACAATACAAAAAAGTATAAACAGTGATGGTCAATAATTCCAGAAATATCAACAAGATAAAGAATCAACCTTTCGCCTTATAAGACCCAAAGATGTGGCATTGGAAATCCAGGTGTTGGCTTTGGACAGGTACAAATATGTGAGGGGGTTACTCCAGTTAATAGTCTCAAAATCCTCCACTCTCGATAACTGGATCTCCAACAGAAATTCAGATATACACAAATGATAAACAATCTACACAGATTAACTTCCGCTCAAAGAGACCACATAACATCACAAAAATGAATGACAACATAAACAGTGTTAAAAATTAACTGCAATTATAATTAGTCACTAGACATGTGGTCCAGTTAAAAAAAATTGACTGGACTTCAAAATGTTTTGCTGGACCACTGAAGGCAGTGAGTGCCTAATTGGACAGGGTTTTTCTGGGAAAGAGTGGTTCGGAACATGTCCCTCCTAATTTATTAATTTGAATAAAAATCCCACATTCTGAGATACAATGTATATTACAGTTCTACAGAAGAAAGGATTTTTATCACAAACAGTTTTTGTTGGTTTGGAACTCCCAACATTTTTTATAACCATTCCAAATTTATATTTTCAAATGGTTTTAAGATATTCAATAACAATAGTATATAACCTGAAGCATTTACCAGTGTGAAGATTGTGGAACTTTCCAGCCAACTTTCATTTACTTTTTTTTAAAAGGAATGGAATGAATTTTGTGGTTTAGTTTCAGGTTTGTAACAAGAGTAATACGATGGGTGTCACTAGTGAAGCAGGAACTGCTTACCCTTCCGGAGCACCTGTGTTCACATCCTGTTTTTAGTGGTGTTCATGTTGTTATCGATCTTTAGTTGTCTGTGTAGTGTTTAATTTAGATCATTGTTTGTTCATTTGGCCTTCTTCGTATTGCCAGAGTATTGTCTATCATTTTTCTATTATGGCTTCTCAGTAACCCATTGGTATCGTCAAACTTTTCACGAGAATCTCTTCCTTTTTAATTGTTTATTGATATGTCTTTTTTTATTTTCAGTTTAGTGTTACCGATTTATTTCGTCACAAAGAATTATTTACACCACTTATAATTGGTATGGTGATGCAGCTATCACAGCAATGGGGAGGTATTAATGCTGTAAGTGAAAGGTTAAAGTTCAAAGTTCACTAAAATTTTGTTGTGGTAATGCAGCTATCACAGAAATGATGAGGTATTTTAAATATGCTGTAAGTGAAAGGTGAAAGTTTAAAGTTCACTAAAAATTTGTTATGGTAATGTATCTATCACATACCTCATATGAATTAGCCTATGCAAAATTTTCATTAATCTTTAATCTGGCCTCACAGTTATACAACTTTTGAAATCAATATTGTACTTATTCTTTGTTAGGGTTATGGTGTTTAACACCACTTTCAACAATATTTCAATTATATCATGGTGGTCAGATTTATTGTTGGAGGAAACTGGAGTACCCGGAGAAAACCACCGACCTGTCACAAGTCACTGACAAACTTTATCACTTAAAGTTGTATCAAGTACACCTCGCCCAGAATGGGATTCGAACTGACAACGCTAGTGGTGATAGGCACTGATTGCATAGGTACTTATAAATCCAACTACCATATGATTACGGCCACGACGATCCCCTCAGCTATATTCATGATGGGAAGAAGTATATAAACATTAAATCATGCATGTAGAATAAAAGTGGCATTGTGATGGGTCTTTTGGCAAAAAGTTAGATTCTATGAGCAAAAAAAAAAATATATGTATGTAATGGAAAGGATAGGAACACTTTACCTGTAATGAGCCATCAATGACAATTTATGACAAGCTAGTAGGAGCTGCTGGACAAACTGTGTATATGATTCATCCTGCACTACAAATAAATTGCCCCTTTGTGAGAGATTGTATACACTACGGGAGAGAAAATTGATCATATTTTTTCATAAAGGGAGAACATTTAGTTTTGGTTATTGTAGTTTTTCCAGCAATTGTTCTGTTGAGGCTGTTTTTGTTTACCCCTCATTATATATATAATTAAGAGAAAAAAATCTATGGGCGAAAAAATTTAAAGGTTACTGGTATTGAAAATTTTTACCACGTAATAAGTAACATAATAGTTTGTCCACAATAAACGGTCCCTAACATTATACAGACAAGTAAAAGATGAATATACAGTTAAACCTGTATTAAGAGGTCACCTTTGGGACAAATAAAAAGTGGTCTTTTAAGACAGGTGACCTCTTAAAAGAGGTTTAATTCATATGAAATTTTCTATGGCAGGACAAGAAAAGGTGACATTTTAATACAGGTGACTGCTTAATAGAGGTGACTGCATGGGCAGGTTTGACTGTATATATATATTTTTTTATTTTTTAGGTAATATATTATTCGACAGAAATATTTGAAGATGCAGGACTTTCTAAAGAGAATTCACAATATGCTACTGTTGGAGTTGGAGGAGTTAATGTTGCCATGACATTTGTATCGGCCTTGATTATGGACAAGGCTGGCAGGAGAACTCTACATCTGATTGGTTTAGGAGGAATGTTTGTTGGCTCATTATTTCTGACTATAGGTTTAGAATATCAAGTAAGTAAGAAAACGTTGACATGACAACAGTATTGCTCTGATTGTGAACAGATTAGAGAAAGTAACTTTAATTCTGATTGGATTAGGAGTTAATAAATTTTGTTCATTGCAAAGTTAGCAATTTTTCCGCTATGTGATAGTGATAACAAGTGAGTTAAAAATAGTTTATGTCTGCTTGTACTGTACACTGAACTACATTTTATAGTGCTGTGTAACTGAAGTAACAGCCAAAGAAGATAGAACTCTTCACTAGAACATGCTATCCCAGCTTTATTGTAAAGATAGTGAGGAATAAAATTTACTAATATCCTGTCAACCCATGTATGGCTTCCATGAATTATTTCTTTATTATACCCCCTCTCCACCGGAGGGAGGGTATACTGTTTTATCTATGTCTGTCATTCCGTCTGTCTGACCTTCCGTCCGTCCCAAGATATTTTTTGTCACATTTTTCTCAGCAACTATTGATGGCAGAAATCTGATATTTGGTCACAAGCTTCATATAGGTACCCCATATCGTGGGAAGCGTTTTTTGACAGGTCACATTCCTACTTCCTGTTTGCCGACTTGATTGTTTTTTTTATGCACATTGAACATATATGCGGGGGTATCATAAGTGAGCATTAGCTCACAGTTCATCTTGTTATGTATGGTTTGTCATGACACTTTTTATCCCCTCGCGATAGCGGTGAGGGGATATAGTAATATCGGCCCTCTGTCTGTCTGTCTGTCCATCTGTCACACTTTCTTGTTTACGCGATAACTTGAGTAAACATGGATAGATTTGAAGAAAGGGTTTTGGGGGAAAATCTTGGTTATTGGTTGAAAAATCACCAATTTTGAGAATTGTGTCTTGTTTATGCGATAACTTTAGTAAACATGGATATATTTGAATAATTTTTTGCGTGTGGCTTGTAAATATCATTATCTTGGATGGGTTCTTACATGGAAATATTTGAAGTAAGGATTTTGGGTGAAAATCTTAATTTTTGGTTGAAAAATCAACAATTTTGAGAATTGAATAATTTTTTGCATGTGGATTGTAATTATCATTATCTTGGATGGGTTCTAACATGGAAATATTTGAAGCAAGGGTTTTGAGGGAAAATCTTGGTTTTTGGTTGAAAAATCACAAATTTTGAGAATTGTATTGTGTCTTGTTTACGTGATAACTTTAGTAAACATGGATATATTTGAATAATTTTTTGCGTGTGGCTTGTAAATATCATTATCTTAGATGGGTTCTTACATGGAAATATTTGAAGCAAGGGTTTTGGGGGAAAATCTTAGTTTTTGGTTGAAAAATCACCAATTTTGAGAATTGTGTCTTGTTTATGTGATAACTTTAGTAAACATGGATAGATTTGAATAATCTTTGCATGTGCCTTGTAAGTATGTTATACATAAAGACTGCAAGGCTGCTTTCTATAAATATATAAAACTAAATATTGTGCAAGTGCGGGGGGATACGTCACGCATTCATGCACAAGGCGGTTCTTTTATTACATGATTTTATGATCCATAGTTTTCCACTTTTAACAATTTAAATATAAACTTGAATACTTTACTCACTTCAGTGGTGTAATGGTTGAAGTGGTAGTTTGGAGTGAGGTAGATTACGGGCTCTGTCACTGGATGGGTCAGTAAACGGGTCATACCAAAGACTATAAAATTGGTATTTACTGCTTTTTTCCACTGAGCATGCAGCATTAAGGAGTAAGAACAAATTATGTTTGGCTCGGAATCAGGATAATGTTTCAGGGTGGACCACTGTTTCAGCGAGCTAGCACTAAAAAAAAAATCAACATAGCATGTTGGTCTAAAAGTGGACATCATTATCATCTCATTGTAAAGTAACTTGTTCTTGTCATGATATTTTTTTAATTTGCTCATTTAGCATTTAACAACAATCACAGATAAGTAAATATAATACATATATCCACCTATTACTACAGTACCTGGAATAGAAGCCACAACTGTTTGACTGATTGATGACATATTAGTGAATGATTGGCGACATTTTTTACTTGTTTCTTATGCTTGATCGTACAAACAAATTTCATATTTTTCGACAATATAGGTATATTATAAATTTTATACTTCGGAAAAAAAAAAGATCCTACCGAAATGAAACGAAATTATGAATTCACAATTATACACATGACTTATTGATTTTTGGAATGAATCAGTCATCCATCAGAAAAGTGTCCTAGGTGAGCATAAACGAATGTCGTCTTAGATGTTTTTATTTTCATTCCTATTAAAATTTAAGATGTGAAAAAAGATATATGTTTATAAGTATTTAATTCTTAGATGAAACACAAAGTGTGACAAACTTATGATTGTGAAATAAACTGCAATAAATGCACTGTTCTGAAACTTTTTATTTTTATTTTTGTAATGAAATTCTTCAATACCGTAAATTCAGAAATTATTGCGATGTTTTTATTAATGCGAATATTGCGACAGGTCGTTCATCGCATTAATAAAAACACACATTTTTATCTTTAGAAGTAATGTTCTATTAGAACATAAAATGAAATCGCATTAATTAAAACTTATATTCTGGGCGCTCGTCAGTGATTCGCAATAATAAATGCATGCATAAATTTCTGAATTTACAGTATTCATTTTGATATATATGTAAATCTGTGTTAGTTAAATCTATTTTAGACCTGAGTATGATCCATTTATTTTCTAATTTCAGTCCAGTCATGAATGGCTGTCCTATGTGTGTATTGTAGCTGTTGTAGTTTATATTATTTTCTTTGCCACTGGTCCAGGTAATATTTTTGTATTGTTTCTGCTAAATGTCAAATAAAGATTGAAAATGAAAAACTTTATATAAATATTAAACATATATATATGTACACACACACACTTTGACGAAAGTCAAGAGCCACCCAGTACTTTTTTCAAAATGTTTTTTTCCCCGTTTTTTAAAGATATAAGAACTGGAACCCGAGATGCTTTTGGTAATATTTCATTATGGATTAGATCATGGGCTACAATTCGAGTCATATTTGAAGCTGATTAAGATATCAAATTGTTGATTATTTCAAGAGAAAAAAAGAGAAATAACACAAACATTTTAATACTTCAATGTTTTTCAACAGTTTAAGAAAATGGATGAATCATAGTTTTTTCAGAACTTTTGAATGAAAGTATGAAGAATTCTTATCGCACTCATTTACCCAGTAGAAAATATAATCACCACAAGTCACTGACAAATGTTATCACATAATGTTGTTTCGAGTATACCTTGCCTGACTGGGATTCAAACTCACAACTCTAATGGTAATAGGTACTGATTGCATAGGTAGTTGTAAATCCAACTACCATATGATCACGACCATGACGGCCTCCATATCAAACATTAATGCTCGAAAGTATGTAGCAGTCATAGTCAGTGTGTCATTTTCTTGACGATTACAGTATTACTCAGATAAAGCCATATTTGTTAGGGCTATACTAGTGACATTTTTTACCAACTAATCTAGCTACATGTATGTCATCAATGATTATCCTATTATTTCCAGGGTCTATACCATGGTTTATTGTGGCCGAATTATTTGACCAGCAATCTCGGTCAGCAGCAGTCAGTCTCGCTGTACTAACTAATTGGTTTGCTAACTTTTGTGTAGCATTGGGTTATCCAGAAATGAATGTAAGTAATCCAGTGAATCCGTGTAAACCGAACCCTGGATAAACCAGAATTCTGTATAAACCGAACTCTGAATAAACCAAAATCCTGTATAAACTGAACTTTAAAAAAAATACCAATTGATATAGAAAATATTTGTTAATTTAACCTGCATATCCTTGGGACCAACTTGTCTATTCTGAATAGACCGGGAGACAAGTTGGTCCTAAGGAGGTTCGTTTTAGAGAGGTTTGACTGTATAAACAAAAAGAATATTTTAATTCTTGTCTGGGAAAATAACTGTTTGAGTGATTGATTGTTATTTAACGACAAGTGAACAATTTTTCAGCCATATCATGGCAAGAACAAGTTGAATTTTGATGATGATGATGATGTCTACTTTGCACTAGACCAACAGGCTAAGTTGGATCAGTCTGCTGCTGGTAGACATGCCGCTTCATTCTGACACATTGTCTTGACTCTATGCCAACCAGTCTCTGCTCACTTAACACTGCTCAAGCAAAAAAAAAATGATCAAGTGTGGAGATGTAATTTTATTTAGATTGATATGGGACGAAGTCCCAACTATGGTAGAAATAGCAATTTTTTTCTATATACTAATGACTAAATTTTCATGCACCGGAAATGACATACCGGAACCAATACATGTACAGCTACAGTGGGTTTCTGCAAAACATTCGATGCAGTAAAAAATTGCTCTTGTAGAGGCACGAGTATCAAAGTACTAAAAACGACATATTGTATAAATAAAATCAAGAACGGGTACAAGGATGTAGAAAAAAAAATCAAGTTGCAGCTCTCGTGAGAAGTGGAACCTGTTCAAAATATCGCGAGATAGAGCGTGAAGTAGTCCTTGACAACCATAAACAAAGATGACCGACAATGTTTATAATTTTTATGATGTATAAAACTAATGACGGCTTTTCTCGTGAATAAAGCATCGCACATGAACAACAAAACTAAAGCTATAGTACAATAAAGTTTATTTACTACTTCCGGTTATGAACCATGTTCGGTAGCGGATACGAAAACTATCCGGAGTTTGGTCCCCGATATACTGTTTAAAAAAATTATTGGATTTCGTCCCAAGTTAGGTAACACCTATTATCATATTAAAATAGAAAACAGAAATAACAATTATTTGTGTCCCCTAATATCATCAACTATATACTACTTCATGATAATAAGTAATATACAGTCAAACTTCAGTCACTCGAACTCTAATCGGTCGAACACTATGGATGGCTTGAACTGATTTGAAAGTTCCGTCAATTTTCCTTATATTTCTATGCTAAAAAAAACCCACTTTTACTTGAATACCGATACCTCAAACAGTCGAACTCCATAAATGGTCCTGTCAATAATAAAATCATGAATTTGACCATGCCAAACTCGAACATCGCAATTTAATTGACAGATGTACGTTACGGTTGACTGTGCTGACAGCAAGGTGTGATAAATGTCATATTATCGACAGATAATTGTTTACTTAACGATTACAAGTAGAGTGATAAACTTGTCATAATTTGTATTAATTATTAGTCATTAGATTCAGCTGTGGCTTGAAAATAACCGTTAATTACGATTATTAAAGAACGATTATTGAACCAGAGACACGTGTCACTGATTGTACCAAGCCGAGCCTACACTCGACAATAATTAAGACAATCAAATGTTTACAATCGTAATAAAGTTTATTAGAACAATATTTAAGATTGTTATTACATGAATTAGGTAGTATTATTTATAGTGGTTTATTTTAATTTTTATAGTTGCTGGAATCGAATAAAAGATTAAATATTTTTTTACGGCAAAGGTCAATGCCTAAGGAAACTGTCCCGCATCAGAACCAGATTTTTTCCTCCCTGAAATTACAAGACCTCGGTGGCTCGAACTTCTGATACCTCAAACACATTTTGACAGCCTCTTTGAGTTCGAGCCAGCGAAGTTCTACTGTATATCAATGTAGCCAACATGACAATTTTTTTTTGATTTCAGAAACATCTTGGAAAACTGTCATTTGTGCCTTTTGTGTGTCTTCTATTTTTCTTCTGGATTTTCACATTCTTCAAAGTACCAGAAACAAAAGGCAGAACTATTGAAGAGATCAGGTTATTGTTTAAACAGCCAATTAATGCGCCGGAGGACAATGGTGATGTTCAAAATAATGGAAAGACTAAATATACCCTATTATCAACAAAAGATTCTTCTTCCGAATGATAGACCTGTAACAATACCTAGAATGATTCTT